>CM029773.1:637742-800585 GCA_017562165.1 Ectropis grisescens | reverse complement strand
CAGCTGCAAGATGGGTCGACGATATCGTTTCTATCGCGGGTCGAACCTGGACTCGATTGGCACAGGACCGAGGAAGATGGCACGTGAAAAGAGAGATCTATACCCGGCAGCGAGATAGAGAAGGCTGTGGATGATAATGATGCAGAAAAAATTGGGTACCAAATTGACGGCATATAATACTCGTAATGTACCTGTTGTGTACGTACGTATGTGTCCATACCAAAGAGTTTCCTTTGTGTCAATCGTAAGCAGATGACGTGCATACTTTCTATGACAACAGAGTGATGTGCCGCGAAATAAGTACGACATTTCCATAAGAGCGACAAAGCAAGAAAGATGATACCCGTGCTTTCGGTGTAAAGCGCTTGTGCCAATTCTATACGTAGTACCTATATTATTATGTAAACTCTTTGGTCCACACTTACTTGTAATCGAATTTCTTCTGTCATTTATCATCTGATCACTAACTCTATGTGCAGGAATACATCTTTTACACAATTTATCGACACTTTTCTGACACCTCTCTTCCATTGTACTTTAGAATTGCTGGGTAAAAACACAAACAGAGTACAAACCATGGAGCACAACTAGTAAAAGATAAATACACGTGTTTTATTGAATACTGGGAGGTTGCTGGCCCCTCCAAGGAAGTTTTTCTCCGTTCAGGGTTCGGCGTGTTATTGAATGCGAGCTAATTAACTCCGTGAATGGAGCTCGTGTGTTGAGTTCTGGGAATTGGGAGATATAGCGTGGAACAAGCTGGAGAGCTCTACAAAAGATCTAATTGAAATTACCTGCGAAGTACGTTTTCGGGAATTTTAATCATGAATGGGGAATGCGCACAAGCGGAAGCTAAATTGTGACTAGTTTATACCGCAACTTTGTCTGCGAAACTTTTAGAGATCGGCTATTTCCTAGAAAACACATTTTTTGGGATAATGATTTAGGAGATAATAGACTATGTGCTGTTATTGATATATACTATATATTTAGTATGACTAGACTAGACTAGAAACTAACGTGGTTATTTTACGTTTAAATGAATACACTTTTCATATAGTCAGTTTAGACCGACTCAAGTATCGATCGCGTCCGGCGATCTTTTTCAAGGTGCTAACTACAAACACGCGCGCGCACTCACCTTGAAAAAGATTGCTAGACGCGATCGAAACTTGAGTAAGCCTGGACTGACTATATCAAACGTAACTTACGTTTTTACCCAAGTATTTATTTAATTTTAAGATGTGTTATTTCAGATTATTATCCATCAAAGTTCCAAATTGCAACTCCAGTGCTCCAGACGCTCTTTAGCCGTGATTGAGCAAAGAACATGCAAACTTTCACATAAGTATACAATTAATTTTTATATTAGGATATTTTAATATAATTACAGAGAGAAATGAGATTAAGAAGCAAGACTAGTGGCTGATTTTGATAGTAATACGCCACGCAATACAGTTTAGAACAATTATATTTGTATTATATCATATTGATATTGATATAGTATTATATTGATAAATACAAATCACTGTGCCATAGATAGATAGATAGATAGATAAACTCTTTATTGCACTTATTTAGAAAACAAAATAACAAAAATATTCAAAACTTAAAAAAAAAAAACAAAGTATCAATTGGCGACCTTATCGCTAAGAGCGATCTCTTCCAGGCAACCGCAGTATGGAAAAGGAGATAAGAAGAATAAGAAGACGGGGAAGTACAAATAATGAGTGGAGGATACTTATAATTCTACAATTTGGAAAATTAACTATACTACTTATAATATATAATTAAACTACAATACCAATTCCACTAAAACATGCTACATATACTTACATATTAATAACTATACACTCTAATACATAAATACGAATATAACATACACTAATAGATACATAAATATCATGTTTTACCGATGGAGATTTATGAAATAGATTTAAATTATATAAAATTAAATAAGAGTAACGATTTCAAGTAATTGATCACGTAGACAAATATAGTTCATTCACCAGTTTCTTGAAGGTGGCTAGCGATGGAGCTTGTCTGGTTGATACTGGCAAAGCGTTCCATAGTTCAGTAGCCCGAAAAGCAAAAGATTTTCCGTAGAAATTTTCACTGCGTGCTGAAGGCATTTGGAGCACCAAATTGTTCTTGGATCGGAGAGGCAAAGAGTGTGCATCGCTCCAGAAAGTAAAAACATCTTTCAGATAACGAGGTGATGAGGGGTTAAATAATACATTATAGAGTAGAGACAAAGTAATAACTCCTGCTTTTGTAGTGATAAAACTCTTTGCAGAGTCCAACTGGAGTAGAACTATACTACCGTCGTATTCTACCACCAAGCCAAGCAGTTACTTTACAATTACTATTGTGTCTGTGCGGCTGTGTTCACCAGTTTGAAGAGAAATAATATATCCAGAAAAATACTAGTATACACTAGTATTAAATAAAACAGAGAGTCAAACCAGCTTAAATTATTGTTTTTAAACTTTCGATTTGAACACATAATATTTACATACTCGCAGTTCGTACGGGGTATGAATTATTCGTGATTAAGCCCCGTACATACCCACTATATAAACATGACCGGCTTATATTTCTGGTGGAAGAGCATTGTGCAGGAGTTTGGAGATATACGTATAATTATATAGACGTACAATTATGTACTAATACATGACGTGTAGGTACGTTGTAATGTATGTGACTATAATATTACGTTGAGTTTCTTTATAACCGAATAAGATAATGCAGGTGGAATCCATGTTTGATCGGCCATTTCAAAAGTACTTTTTTTGTTGCAAACAGTAAAGCAACTAACGGTGCTACATGCACTAAAACATTTAAATTTCAGAGTATACACAAAGACAGTGATTTATCTAACTCCATCCCCACCCTATCAAGTAGAATTGCAAAACAGTCGAGATAGTTTATTTCACTCGAGTATATTCGCATCGATACTCAGACCCTAGTGATAGGACACATCGATCAATCGGGTTGTTTATCGAATCGATGATCGCGTTCGGACCTCACTGTGTCTTGTCGAACATGAAAGGAAAGAAAATGTTGTGTATCCGAGGATTTGGCCTCAAAAGATCGGGAGTGAAAAATGAATCTAATTTATTTCTAGAAAGCGCGCAGACGTATGAAGGAGTTTGAGGAGTTTGTTCATATTTTATATTTATTTTATAAATATTTTATAAATAATATAATAATATAAATTATTATAATTATTTTATATTATTTATATTTTATAGATTTTACTGCTCATAATCTAAATACCTCTGCGGTCTGCGGTTTCAACCGCATCCACCAATCTATTATATATTTATTATATGTCCATATTTTTATCGCAACTCGTTATTTTTCTGAGATAAAAAGTAGTTCATGTGTTATTGCAGACTATTGTTATCTATCTAGGTATGTCAAATTTCATCCAGATCTCTTCGGAAGTTTTTGTGTGAAAGAGTAATAAACATTCATAAATACTCATAAACTTTTGCGTTTATAATAGATATTACTTATAATAAGGATTCCCTCAAGGCAAGGGTAGCCACAGTGGCCTAGTTGTGACATCGTGCGAATCAAAATCTTCACATCGTAGAATCGAATTCTGCATTCATCTCTGATTAACCAAATGTAAATGTAGGTATTATCACGATTGACTTTGACTGTGAAAGAAGACATCGTGAGGACACCGCCGTGTTCAAAGAAATAAACATTTCAAGGATATTCGTTATCCATCAACCCGCACAAGGACAGCTTCGTTATGGCCTCGACTTACTCCTTATGAGGGAAGGCTCAGAGAGCCAGCACTGGGACCACAGAACAGGCTCTTTTGCTTAGGTTACGTCTTGGTCTCACGGTCTCACCGCAGTTTTCGTGATCATATACTCAAGACTTACACACTGTACGAGAATTCTGTAAAATATCTGAGTAAAGTTAGAAGTAATTTTTAACTTTTGTGATTGAATCACTCAAAATAGTGGATCTTAAAACTTCACTAATACGGAATCCTAAACGGAATTAAAACTAAAACGGACCAGTCAAGGAATACCTGATGAGATACACAATTTTTTTAACTTTTGCATGATTATTTCCGTTAACAGAAAAACGTTGGAATCATTTTTTTGACGTCAGTTACGAACTTACGATAGGTTCCAGATCTAAATTAGCTTGGAAAGGCAAGTACCTAACAGCACGCAGATACAGCTGTAGGGAAATACTTCACCCATAGACATATTTTACGAGAACCCTTCGAGAAAAAAAATCGAATCAAACATAAATAATGCCGATCATAGCCCGGAACCAGTGGACACAGCTCCGATAAACCGTCACTAGCCGCCATTGGTCCGCTCGCTACGTTCCATTTTCAAATTTACGACTTGGCCAATGGGCGGAACGGACGCATTTAAGTTCGGACACGGTCGGGTAGATTCGGGTGACGTCGTCTTTCAACGATAAAACGCCGATTTGCGACTACGTTTTATTGTCAGGGTTTTTTATTGAAGTTTGACGCTGTTAACTTCTTAAACGGGGTGAATGGAAGCAATAAGGAGCTAGTTATGGTTTTGGGACGTATACAGAGTTTAGACTTAAATCACTGTAAGTATCTTGCAATAAATATCAAATGGTTTTATAAATCAGTTGGAAGAAAGATTGTTTTATTAAAGCGTTGATCATGGGTTTGATATCCACCAAGAACAAACATTTTTAAACTATAGGTACTAGGTTCGCACTTGACCGCAATTCCGCCTGATCTAAAGTGACGATGCGATCTACGATGTAGCGTTATTACTAAGAAGAAACCGATTTACTCATGCTTTGAAAACACCAAGATTTTAATCACTGGGAAATACCCACTACTTTGCAACGTATTTCACAACATTTGAGCGATAAATATGGCTAATTGTTTTCGGAGTGTTACACTGTATCGTGAATAGATTTTGAAAATGTTAACCTCCCACTAATCTTATACCTTTAAACGAGCAATTCTTGTAGGTATTTACATTTTATATAGAATCTGAATCTCGGAAACGGGTCGAACGATTTTCATGAACTTATGTATACGGGGGGTTTCGGGGACGATAAATTGATCTAGCCAGGTTTTATTTAAAAAAAACGCCGTTTTATGCGCGTTTTTTGACAATGAAAAACTGTTACATAAAGATTAGAAAGCGACGGTAAATATCGCGACGGCGCACGACAGTATATTAGCTCAGTCGGGAAGATGGGCGGTCATAATATGGTAGGTCCGGGTTCGAATCCAGCCGACCGCCTTTCTTTTTTTCAAGTAAATTTTGTTTTTTGGAGAAAATCAGTATGTATGGTCACCCAGGTACTAAGTATTACAAATACAAAAGGAACTGTACCAGAAAATGTTGGTCATATTAATATTACAAATGCAAAAATACTTAACTCTATCTGCTACTTATTATCATGGGACAATAATGGGAACGTGAACTACACAGGTAACGCCACGGGGTGATGCTAGGAGGCTAGTACCTTAGATAAAGTATAAGTAAAGTATCCTCTTTGGCTAGTACCTACAACCTGTAGTAAACTAATCAAGCGTGGGCTCCCGACATCGGTCTGCTTACGCCTCGTCACAGTGAGCCTGCCGCCGCATAATGGCCGCCGCATTTAGCTCGGGGCCCCGCGCACAGAGCCCACGTTTCACGTGTATCTCAAATCTACCGATGGCTACCTATGCCAGGTTATCTACACATTGATATTATGTTCAATCAAAAGACAAATACAGTTTTATCGCTTAGAGTACGTACCCTTATATAAGATCTAAATAGTTCACCAGAGAACATGTAATTATTGTAAAACGCTCGCCTACTGTGGAATATCTGTTTACAGGATGACAGGGGGGGGGGCGGTTTAGGGGTTGATTAGGATTAGGACTCCTTAACTGTAGAACACCCAATTAAGACCCCTTAACTGTAAAATACCCGATTTAGACCCATTTACTTTCAAGCACCCGATAGCCCTATAGCCGTTTAGGGTTTGTATTGACCAGAGAGTATCGAGTTCCACTTTTTAGGTACTTCTTTCCCCTATAGACATATAATATAGAGAACCATCAGCCGCTCCCCAGCTCGATCGGTATATGATATTCAGAATGTCGAAACTCGTTTAAGGATGATATTGGCACAGGATTGAGATAAGCGGAGTACGTGAATAAGAGGCCTTATTTTCAAATGATTGGTTTAAATATTGATAAAAACATAAAAATCTCTCAAAAACGTTTGACAAAATCATCTGTCATATAAATAGCACGAAATCGGATTCACTCTTGACTTCTCTGTAATTTGTATGAGGAAGTAATAGTTCAAACGGCAGAGGTCGAACTATCGAGCCATAGACCACAAAAACATAATCGCAGAGCAATCAATCGGCCCTGAATGATTGGAAGGCGCCTTCAACACCGGCCGGCAGGGGCGGAGCGAGGGCGCTCTTACAGAACGTAACATGTGAGAGAAGGAACTTTACTGCACACCGTGGAAATGACGAAAATGGAGGATGATATTGAAGGATGAACTTGTTTCAATATGATTTATGTATCAAAAATGACTGATTTTCTTTTATTTCTGTTGTTTTTGTAGGGTTTCGTACACTGAAAGTAAAAAAAGTAACACTTATAATAATATAAGTGTTACTTTTTAACTACTTTACTTTTAGTAATACTTATAGAAGTGTTCCTTTTTTATATTTTATAAGTCTTATAGGATCACTTTGTTGTCCGTAGATCTATCTGTCCCGACCCTTTTTCTCAAAAACGCTTTGAGGTATCAAACTGAAATTTATATAAAAAACGCAAGTTACTGTCCTTCGTAATAGAATAATGATAAGCGAGATTGTATGTATGACATGAATTTTTGATAAAAAAACTTGAGAGGTGTCAAGGGACACCCGGATGAAACGAACTTCCTTTCGATTAATTAGTGAAGGAATTATTATTATTATTATTTTTTATTGTCTATTATTTACAGAAAACCTGTATACACTCAACAAAAATAATCGTCGCGACGCCACACTGTTCAATGCGAAATAGAAATGAAAATATCTGGCTTGCTTTCTATAAGAGAGAGAGAGAGACAGACAGAGAAACATGCGACGCCGCACAGCTTACAATAGCAAAAAGTGTCGTGACAACTTTTCGTAAGATTTTTTTCCGTCTAGCCCCCTTTCATAACGCGCGATAAGGAACTTCGTTCCAAAAAACTTCTCAACAAACAGTTCCCTTTCTATATTTTCCCTAAGTCCGCCCCTCGCCCAGATTGATTGAACACTGGCGTCCAACGACGAACGGAATTCGCAATTAGCGCACTCGGCTCGCTTCTAATTGCGTTCACTCGTTCCGTTCGTTCGTTCATTCACTCTTTGTGCTAACTGAATATTGACCTTTTAAACAGCAATAGAGTGGAATTATGTTGTTTCTGAAATTGATACCAGTAAATCACAGCTTGGCAAATAATGTCGAATGACAAATTTATTTGTTTTTTTGAGCACCTTTTACGAATATGATATTGAAAGTACTTAATGTTCTCCATTTATTATGTCCGTTTTCTAACATTTAGTACATATACCTAATAGGTAATATTTTCATGGAACGGCCTTCAAACAAAAACCAGAGATTTAAAAAGTCATTGGTCGTAGCAAGCATAAAATATTGAAGAATTGTATATTTGTTGCTCAATCGCATCGGAACGGCTGAACACCGCTTTGGCTATTTTTATCGAGAAAAAAGAAAGAGAGTATGGGAACTACACGATTAAAACCGTGAGGCACGTCTAGTTTCCTATAATAATAACCATTTTACTTGAACATGTTATTTAAAATAAATATGCTCTAAGTTCCTTGTATTCGTTTATGGCCAAACAAGTTGCAAATACGTTGCCTTTATGATACTCGTAAAATCTGGGTATCGTCAAATCAAGATCTAATTGGCCTTTTCTAGATAAGCACGTTCTATTATAGTCTATTCTATGACTATTATAGACCACATCGCATCGGGCGTAATAGCAGTCAAGCGAAAACCAATACAACAATACATGTCTAAAATTCATCAAATAAACGATTATTTCCATCCATTTATCGATCGCCATAACCACGAGGTTATGGCGATGGCCAGAAACGGCGACTCCCGATACGGAGCTGGCTGCAATTTTGCGCACCGTTGTATGTTTGAAGTCATGTGAGTAATACCGTTTGATGTCAACGGCAATGAAAAACGTTGTGAGGAAACAGACCTGTACCTAGAATTTGAGGTCATGCGTCATTCACCAACCTGCACTGAGCCAGCGCAGCGTGGTGGGGGATGGCCTAGACTCTGTCCTTGCGAGAGAAGGCGCCGAGTCTCAGCAGTTCGGAACATTTACTGATTTGCATTTGCTTATGCTGTAGAGTATAGGACTATCTCCCGAAGCAATGACTTGCCGATGTTTTTCGACACGTCACTGGAGCCAAAAGCGAGAGTTCTCTCGGCGAACAGAGTCCACGAGGATGCCGGCAATGGGTCAGAGTCGTTGATCAAATACGACAAGTGACCCTGCGACTCGGGCCTCAGACTCTGCCAGTGTAACCGGGGGGTTTAGCAGGTAAGGGCGTCGAGTCCAACACACTCGCCGTGTCCCTGCACGGTGGAAAGTTCGTAAAAGATTTTTTCTCGAGTGTAAGAAACTTAAAGTGAAATGGGTGGATCGTATAAGTAAGTAGAAGTCCTCTAACGCCCTGGTAAGACCAAGCGGAGCATCTAAAAATATTGAGCGATGGAAGTTCAGTTCCGAATTAAGTGGAGGGAATTGGGGGATTGCTAGCTATGTAAAAGAATATATTTTTTTACATACAAATTGGACATAGTAAGCACATCGACAACTGACAGATAGCTGAGTATTTTTTCGCACACACTCGGAGGTCCTGATTTCACCAAAATAACCCTTTCACTTTCGAACGTGACAATGAGCTTAATTCGCAGTCTGTGAAAAAATTTGTGTAGGGCGCGCCAAAACATTTTTTTTTTTCAAAAAATTAGTTGTCTGGAAAGTCAGTTTATTTACGGACAATTGTTTTACGTGACAACGTCATCACAAAACATTGATAGATGTGGCACAAGCGTACAGTTCGCGTAACGGGACATAACGGGGCACTTTTGTTGTCCATGGCATGCAACTGGCGTTAATTTATTTATTAGACGTTGTCACGTCAAAATATAGGAATATACTGTAACTGTATCTATAACTCACGTTCGGTGTCGCTGGTGTCGGAGAGCGGCGGCTCGCTGGCGATGTATTGGCGGCCGCTGAGCAGGTTGCTCTCCACCACGGGCCGCTTGTCCTCCAGTTGTCGCCGGAACGCGCGGTGGTCGTCCTGCGAACACCGGCCCACCGCCTTAGTACGCCTCTGGTTATACATTAGGGTTGTACGTATGACATTTAGAGTTTTATAAATATTTTTCCGTTCCGTTACGTATTTGTAAAACATAATATATACACATATGAAAACTAATGAAGCAGCGCTCTCCTTCTTTCCTTAAAAAAACCCCAATTGCGGCCAAAACTTATAGGTAAAGTATATGAGTAGAGAAAAATATACCACACCCATTTTTTCTTGTTTGGTCAGGGGCTTACTATATTTCTATTAAGACTGGCATCTTGACTGTAGGTGGAGTAAAGTAAGACTTATTTGTACACTAATATTCAGCAAGCAAAACATATTTTGCAGCAAAAAAGTTGAATCTGCAAGCGACAATGATACCTGTTGTTTGAGCAACGCGTTGAGGTCTCCCGCGGCGGCGGCGCCAGCGTTGAGCTCGGTGTCCTTGCGGATCACCCACTCGGTGAGCTCACGCAGGGACAGGAGCAGCGCCGACCAGTGCTCCGCGTTGCTTTCAAGGCGGTTCCTGGAACAGACGTGTGAGCTCACATGAATACTTCAAACTCAAAGATTTACACGGTGTGACCAAAATTCTGGTCTTTTTTTTGCTCAGCGCATTAGTACCGCCATTCAACGTGCATTTTGCTACCAGCTAGCATTTTGGGCACGATTCCTGCTGGCACCGGTCTTCTAGACTAATTTCATGTACATTTTGTAAAGATTTACACGTCAATTGATAAAAAAAAAACAAAAGAAAGAGTTTACAAATTGTTTACATTTCCAAAGTTTTAAATGATCAATGTATTATAATAACTATCGTACAGAAAGCTGTCAAGCATTATACGAGTAAAATATGTTTTATTACAATTATACTGACCCATGTCAATCTTTTTTACATTTTAATAGGAACTTTGGAATTACTTGAATCTTTTCACGCAGACGAGAGAAGATGTTATTCCGAAGATGGGTGACCATTTCAGAAATGGGTGGAATAGGCTCCTAACAATGAATTAAATCGTGATTAAGCCCCGTATAATATAATATTAAAAGTTCCTAAGTTCTTACAATATAATTGGATTTAGCAAGGTTTTATGACGTCACAAATTTTCTGTTTTGTTTTGCATGTTAAAGTATTAAAATACTCATTATTTAATAACTTAGAATTGCACTTATATGAATATGTCTGTTTCACGAATGTAAATGGTTAATATAAGTTTCATCTACACTCGACATCAAACTATAAGACTGAGTTCGTAACACTGAAATCCGACGAAGAACCTAAGTTTGGGACGTCGGAACAGCGGTGACGAAACAGAAACGGAGTTGTAGAATCTATTGTTAGGCGATGTGACGACAGGGTGACTAAGTTCTGATGGAATGGCGGACGAAGCGAGATCAACGGAGCATTGGACATTGGGTATCCAATAGCAAGATCGGCCGACGATATTGTAACTATGGTGGATGGAACCTGGACTCGATTGATACTAGACCAAAGGGAGATGGCAAAGTGAGAAAAAGGCCTATACCCAGCAGTGAGTGAGTTTGAGCAGTCCATTTGAGTTGTCTATATATGTACATCAATATACATAAAATGCACATTTCAACATTTTACAAATGACCGGCCAAGCCGGCGAAGTTATAAACTCTAAAAATAAAACACGGATTTAAAACTCTAGTTTCCAGCCATCGGCCCCAATTATTGCTTAAATCCCTAGCTAGTAAAAGCTGATATAAATCTAATTTTCTCATTTCAAAGAAAGCAAAGATAATCCTGTTTACCCAAGGTCTCCAAGAATGTAATCAGAAACTTGGCTCGCCTTACAAAAGGCTTGTATGAAATCTAATTTGGCATCAGTGCATCGAATAAATTCAAGCACAGATTTTGTCTTAGAAAAAGACAGTTTTACCAAAATTCTTGGTGATATCATTTAAATGAGCGACCTGTTTTTACGCGCGGAGTTTCTAAATGATCCTGAAATTGAGCTGTTTTAAATTGAATTCAAATGCATGGCTATAGAATGTACTTCTGAAAATCAGTGGAATGTTTTGTTTTAAAAAGTCAAAATCAGGTTCTTCAATAATATATTCTTCACAAAAGAAAATTCGAAATGAAAAAACAAGTATTAATTTGTAAATCAAAGAACCCGGCTTAATGACGAAACCGTACGATTTACAGCCGTAAGTGCGGATAGGGCTCGCCCTACCCGCACTTCTATGTATTTTTTTCTTACTGCAGATACAAACTTGTACCAGTTTGTCATCACAACTGGCTGTAAAGATGAGGTTATGATAATAACTTATAGTATATCATAGCATTTGGTATTCCTATTATCCCGAAAAAAGGTCGAGATCATAAAACACCATATTTAATAAATTCATAAAGTAAACTAATAAACATACAAATTTGTGGAAAATGCTAGTGTGTAATAAATACTTAAGTCTAGATATCGTGAGAGTAAATAAGGATAAAAACTATGAAATTTGTGTAAAAACCTGAAATATCGTCATGATATTGATCTTTAATGAATTTCATTACAATGCACCGGAGCGCTTCGTATCCGATGAAAAAACCAACAAACCATTGAAAATTAAACCTCAATCTAAATAAATCTAAATGCAAAATGCGGGACAGTTTATCGACCAATGAAATAGGCAATTATGAGGAGAGAACGGGGAGATGGGGCGGGGGCGAGCCCTAGACACTGCGAGGAGTTGGGAGTGTTGGGACCACGGGCCAACTGCTTCGTACGTGGCAGTTCGCACTACAGAGAGTTCTTGTTTGGAAAAACAAGTAGAAATTGCAAAACAATACTCTTAACTGTGGGCCTCATAACGAAGCTCAAAGTCACACATCGAGCTATGGAGAGGGCTATGCTCGAGTCTCTTTGCGCGACAGAATCCGTAATGAGGATATTCGCAAAAGAACGAAAGTGGCCGACATAGCTCAAAGAGTAAGCAAGCTGAAATGGCAATGTGTAGGCCACATCGCTCGCAGAACTGACAACCGATGGGGAAGAAAGGTTCTCGAGTGACGACCACGAACCGGAAGACGCAGTGTTGGACGGCCTCCCTAGAGGGACAGATGACCTCATAAAGGTCGCTGGAAACCGCTGGTTGCAGGTTGCGCAGGACCGTTCGTTGTGGAAATCTAGGGGGGAGGCCTATGTTCAGCAGTGGACGTCTTGCGGCTGATGATGATGATTACTCTTAAGAGCGAAAGCTGGATTTGCAGGTCTATTGGTTTTAAGTAGATCTACTAAGTTAAGATTTGAAATGACTCTTTCATCATTTAAAAAAAAACGAGTCTAATGTTTCACGCTCCCGATATTTATGTGTTCTTGCGTTTCGATGTGATTGAGCAACAAATTTCCAAAAATACTGTAACTTAGTTCTAGGATTTATTTCTCGTAATTCTAGACTTTTTTAGTAAGGAGTGTATCAAAAGTTGTGTTGAGATGTATCAAAAAAGGATTTCATTGTGCTGAACACAATATTGCCGCACAACCCCGTTGCAAAAGAAAGGCTGCCGATTGCAGTCGAAACTTCAGCGGAGTTAGAACGTCCTACACACAATTACACAATTAACGCGTTTATAAATTAAAAAATCTTTACCAAATATTTTATTTTATTAACCTTAGTTGTCCCACGGACAGGTGGGCAAAGGTCTCTTAAAATTCTCAAAATAAATAAATAATTCTAATACTTTCAGCACTTTGCTATCATCCTATTGTATTTAATATAATATATATAATATACTATAAATTGGTGGACACCACACACACAACACCATCTGACTCCAAACTAAGCAAAGCTTGTAATATGGCAGCCAGATAGCTGATATAATACTTATATAGTTATTGTGAGTATAGTTACTACTGCTCCAATGAAGAAAAAAATCCCAGTTTCCTGGTCCCAACTGCTCGTAGTGCGCAACGCCCCAGGACCAAACGCGACCGCGTTTTATTCGAGAACGTAAAACAGAGCAATAAAGTGATTTTAAAACCGCTATCTTGTTTTATGCCGCCACACCACAAGACAACACTGCAAACAACGCTTAGGTACACATTTTGTAGACAAATATGTATGTAGAACATTTTCGCATTCATATACTATTGTTACTATCAGCGTTCTGCGGTGTTACCTGTTTAGTTCCCATTCCCGTTATTTTCCTGGCATTAAAAGTAGCCTAAGTTTTCTTTCAGGCTACAATCTGTGTTCCAAATTTCAGCCCGATCCGTTTATATTTTACGACGTGATTGAGCATCAATCAATTTGGCAAGCATGTTGCTTACCATTAGGCAGATGTCCTGCTCGTCTCGTCACTCTTTATTTAAAAAAAAATCAAACATCCAAATACTATCAAAACTTTGACATGTATAAAATATGTTATAATGTAAGGTGTAATGTAATGTCACGAAATAATTCATTGTTTGATTACCTCGACGTTTCGGCAGCAGTGTCATTTCGGATGTATAAACTACTAGTTCCCGTTCCCGTTATTACTGCGGGATAAAAAGTAGCCTATGTGTTCTTCCACACTATAATCTTACACTCTGTATTCTAAATTTCAACCCGACCCGTTCATACGTTACGACGTGATTGAGCATCAAACATCCATACATTGACATTTATTATAATAGTAGAAAGTAGGATTGGGAGTGCATAAGCCATTAAATTATAAATTAATAATGATATGGTCATTGATGGTGGTTTTTAACCGATTTAAAAAAGGAAGAGTTTTTCAATTATTAATACGATAGCTCAAACTATTATAATCCATTTTAATTATTCTATTTTGTTTTGATTGATAATAAATAGTTCAGATGTGGTTCCATATAAATTTTATTGAAATCTGTGTAACACTTTATGAAATATCCACAAAATGTGCTCATCTCATTGATATACTATGTATTCGTACTACGTCACTGTTTCATTATAACGGTATATTTATTAAATTTCACAAAAAAATATGATATTTAGTCGAGTGTTTTGTGTAGTATGATTTTGAGTTAAAGTTGGTTACTTATTGTGTTTTCAAAGCAAAATTTAATTGACTCTAAATTCTAGAGAAACAGACATCGATATAATTAAAGAAACGAAGATGAGGTATGCCATAATCTAA
Organism: Ectropis grisescens; assembly: GCA_017562165.1. Taxonomy (NCBI): domain Eukaryota; kingdom Metazoa; phylum Arthropoda; class Insecta; order Lepidoptera; family Geometridae; genus Ectropis; species Ectropis grisescens. The sequence goes on along the minus strand of CM029773.1, from coordinate 786,085 downwards.
AGACAACATAACGTAGCGAAAATTTGTTTGAAAATTTGAAAATTGAATTGTCAGCGAACGTACACAACTCCTTCTTGCGTCTGAGACTAAATCAGGAGACGTCACCTGATTTTGCATCGCCATAGTAGAAGCGCGTTTGCCGCTTCTGCGTTTTTAAGAGTTCGATGGAAACAGATATGTATGTAAAGTACCTTAGTGCATCCCAAACGGAGGCCGTACCGTTTTAAACTCATAAAAATAATTATGCCCCCACAGAACAAATATCTCTCGTAAAATAATTAAACCACCTCCTTTACGGGGATTTCAGAGCTGTTGCTCTTTAAGCCAAGATTATGCAATATGGAAGCCTTTGAGTGCATAGTGCGGATGCCGAACTTCGGAACAGGGATTGCGCCCCGTTTGATGCGCGAATTTCCGAAATGCTTCGCGTAGAATTTGTTATATTGTAGTTTAAAACTTGCTAACGAATCAGTTGGAACTGAATTTTAGAGATTTATTGTCGACCGTTACTGTTAAAATATATTATGTAAGTTAAAGAGAAGATAAATGTTTGGCTGTAGTATTTTAAACGTTCCAAGTTCTGTGATTGTTCATTAACTGACTGATCGACTGATGGTAAGCGATGGAGTGGTAAAACCAGCAAATATCTGTTCGATATTAATAAAACCTATTCACTCTGCTCCTGCAAAAAGTCTAGTCTAATTATAATTTCTACACGCTACTTAATAATCAAGTATTTATTCCTGTGTGTTGTTTTTTGAAGTTTTAGTATTTGTGTGTAATATTATTTTGTGTCGGATTCGCATTATATCAATAGTGTTTGTTGCGCACTATGCTCTGGGTTTTCCAAGATTTTTGTAAATCTAAGGTTGCCTGAAATAAATTTTCTTTACGCTTTCAGCGATAAGACCGGCAGTTGTTTCACAAATCTTACTGTTTTTATTTATTCATTCTAGTATAATAAATGCGAAAGCTTGATTATTGATGTTTGGATGTTTGTTGCCCAATTATGTCGGAACGGCTAAACGAATCGAGTTAAAATTTCGAACGCAGCTGAATTATTATGGTTTGAATAGCACAAGCTTCTTTAGGATAACTACGAAAACAGGTAAAATCGCGGGATGCTACAGAAATATAAACAGTCTGCAGAGGTCAACACTTAAGATATTATATTTATTACGATAGTTGCGAATAATCCTTTTCAATGTCTACGCGTCCATGGCTCCTCAATGTACTGTCCATTGTGAGTCCTGTCTGTGTTGCCAGTCGATCGCATCTGCATGACAATGTGTGTCGCGCTGTCAGTCGGATTACGGGAAACAGATGATGCTATCGGCTTCCGAACACTATGATAGAACCTCACAGAATATGTATTGCGATATCTTTTAACCACAGCTTTTAGGCTTGAATGTGTCTTACCTTTCAAACAGAGTAGATTTTCAGTTTGACAAGTTAACTTACTAGAATCTCTTTGTTGACAAAAAGCCAGCTTTAAAAATCGTGAAAGAGTTTTGTTTGCAAAGCGATCATCGTCTTACACAATTTTAATTGTAACCATAAAAATTTAAATTAAAAGATTTTTAACAATGGTAGTTTCTTGTTGAGCTTGCCTTGATCTTGTCTGATGTTAAAAGACAATGTGGTCTACGATGGAGCGAGCTTACCTAGAAAAACAGATTCACTCTTGCTAGAAAACACTGAGATAGTAATCATAGGGAAAAACATGTTCAAATAACGCATTGCACATTATTTTATCAAAATATTTTAAAACTCGTACGTACAAAAATTTTACACAACATAAATAACTGCATCAATTCGTTTAGTTTGCTAAAATATCGTCCTTTTTAGTAAATTGGCGCGCATTTTCCGTCGCCATTTGCAATCTGTCATTCGAAAGTAACGGTTTTTGTCACGTGACGTGTATAAATGCCCGCCGGACGCTAAGTGCAGCAGTTTGCGAACAACATCGATTGTTTGTGCTTGCTTTACCATGTGTTTTTTGTGATACTTTAATGAAAAATATTGTCCACAGGACGGTACGATTTTGTTATTTACTGATATTCATTTGCTTAATTTTTGAGTTTTTTTACAATAGATTTTAAAAACATAAACAATACAACAATTTTGAAAACTAGGGTACCATCACCATCGGGGCAAGGCCCAAGCTGCCGGTGGTTGGGGCTGCAGAGTGAGGAACCTTCTGACGATGCGCGCTCCGTCGAGGATGACAGCCGCGTGCATCTGACCCTTGATCCAACTGTCTGATTTTGTTTATATTAAGAGCCTGATATATTCCAATACTGAGCAAAAACTCCACTATCCTAAATGCATTTCCCACTATACTGAGCCAGTTTATACAAATTGAAGCGTTCATCAAGGTCATCTCGCCATCGTTTAGTGGTCTACTGCAACGTAGTTTGTAATTTGGCATCCACTGTATTGATACAATTTAGCCCAAAGATTATCCGACATGTGATAGACGTGTACACCTTAGTTCTAATTCAAATTAGCGGCCTTTTAGGCCACATAAATACAGGAGTGTCTGAACTTAACATCGCTTCACATCATACGGGTATATTTACCAAACCAATTGATAAAAATATACACGTACAAATTGAGAAACCTCCTTTTTTGGAAATCGGTTAAAACATTAAGATTGATAATCGCGATACGAGTATCATCAAAAACAAGGTGAGAGTTTAATTTAATTATATAAAATAATAATAATTATTTTATTTAATTAAATTAAAATTTCGCCAAGAAGTATCATAAAAAAAATAATACTACTTTTTACCTTAATACTTAAATAATTGTTTATCGTTTTGTAGGTTAGAGTAGTCCCACCCTATCATATTTATGGTGCATCTGTGAAACCTCGCGTTAAGTAAGTTAGGGTTGTCAATTTCACTTATTCAGCTCATTAAGGGACAACAGGAACGAGAGTCAGTTACTGGAGGAACTTGATTTTGTTCATTCGACAGATTTTAGATATACATACATATGAGGTGAAATATCAGTATGCCTTGAGGCATGATTGCAAATGGACATAATATGGCACTAAGCGATAAGGCCGCTGATGTTTTCTATTTCGTGGGTTTTAATAAAGAGTATTGTATTATATTGTATAGCGTCGGATTCTAAACTTTTGCTATAAGTTTGCGTAAGTCTTTGTCAGATATAAATATGTACATACAGTCAAATCAGAAGAACGTATACTGGTTTATGTCTGTGACGTCAAACTTACAGTCAAAATTGAGTAGATTTTTTTTTTTGATTTAAATTTAAAAATATATTTTCTAATCGTTTATTATAACTATTATAAATGTCAATGTTTGTATATTTGTTGCTTAATCACGTCGTTACGTATGAACGGATCGGTTTGAAATTGCGACATATTTAGATAGTAGTCTGGAAGATCACACACTTATATCCCGGGAAAATAACGGGAAAGGGATGTTATCTAGTTGGATTATAAAGTTTAAAACTCAAATAGATACTCAAATAAAATCATTAATATAATGGGCTTCATAACGACTACTAAAATGATCAAAAGTAGAAGCAGTTGCAGAAAGCTTTATGTAGGTATGTGTTAAGCCACAACTCGCGCCAGTAACTGTCTCCATTTGATACTGAGACGCGTAGACGGCTGTCGCCGGTAATCGGTTCCCCGTAACACGATAGCCCTGCGGCGGCTGCGGTCATTGAGTTATTAGGGCTTGTAATTCGATACTGAGAGATGAGATGCCATGATTTGATGGCGCAGACTAACTAATATATACGGATATACGGCCGAAATTCTCATGTAGCCAACCCTAATTATAAACGAGTTGGGCATACTAAATTGAGTTTTTAAATTGAGCGTTAGCAAATTTTTGCCCAGAATTAAACGCTATCCCGTGCCAATATTGTTACATATTTTATAGTATTAAATTGTGCATGGATGAGTGCAAAGGAAAATTTATTGAAGGTTTTGAGAGCCAAAAACAATAGTAGCATTTTTGATTAAAATCTAATCGGCAAACAAATATTGTTTGTGTTTCGGTAGTGATTCACTAGACTAGTAGACGTTAAGGGAAATTGAACGCGGTTGTATAGTGGAGCAAATCCCTGATAAATATTTTCAGATTTATGCACTACTAGCAAGGCACCGCGGTTTCGCCTGCATATTTCCCGTTCCCGTCATTTTTCATCGATAAAACTGTTTCAAACTATACTTCTACTCTTCCCGATCTATTCAGCCATTTCGACTTAACTGAGTGATAAACAAACACACTTTAACATTTATAATTTGCCACTCAATCACGTCAAATTGGCTGAACGGATTGGGCTGAAACTTAGAACATAGTTGGTGGAACCGGTGTGAAGTTGGCAGCCAAAAGTTTCTGCCATATTATCCGACCAAATTGAAATGGTATTTTTTATGAAATTTGCTAAAATCGATAAATCTTATGCTGATGCCTTAAACCAAAAAAGAAAATGGTGAGACGTGATATATAAAACCTTATAATCCTCCGAAACAAACCAAATTAACTATATTAACACACTAACACAGAGGATTGCCAGTAACGCTTTCTTTAGCCGATTACTACCTGCCGGCCCCTAAAATTTAATACACTTGTTTACTAATTTTATTAACAAATGTATGCGTAACAAACTAAACATAATCAGAATGCGGCTAAAGGTTTCTACACCCAGAAATTGCCATCTGAAATTGCTCGGGTACAGAAATCTTAGGAGGAAAAGTTGGCTGCTGGCTTATCGTGACCTCCACAGCTGAAACTAGCCAGAAATCTTATCATTTCATCTAGATCTATACATATACTATCCAAATAAATCAACAAAGATAAGGCTTTATACCGCTTTAACCCTAAACCTGCCGCACGAACATGATTGGTGAAAAAGCTTGACTCTAAGACGCAACATGCTCGATTACAACCTGTAGGCCCCTGAAATACTGAAGTTTTTAGTATTATTCCAATAGAAAGATACCTATTCTACCTGAAAAACATAGTGAGAATGTGGCTAAACGATTCCTTAACCTTCAAATCAGTTCATGAAGAATAAACGAAATTTTTATTCGCCAAGTCCACGTTTCTTTCAATACGGCGACCTGACGGCCCCTGAAATTCTAAAATATTGTGTAATATTATTGTAGCCTGTTTCATGTGTTATCAAATAAACATAGTCAGAATGCGGCTAAAGGTTTCTACACCCAGAAATTGCCATCTGAAATTGCTCGGGTACAGAAATCTTAGGAGGAAAAGTTGGCTGCTGGCTTATCGTGACCTCCCACAGCTGAAACTAGCCAGAAATCTTATCATTTCATCTAGATCTATACATATACTATCCAAATAAGTCAACAAAGATAAGGCTTTATACCGCTTTAACCCTAAACCTGCCGCACGAACATGATTGGTGAAAATGCTTGACTCTAAGACGCACCATGCTCGATTACGACCTGTAGGCCCTGAAATACTAAAGTTTTTAATATTACTCCAACAGAATGATACCTATTCTACCTGAAAAACATAGTGAGAATGTGGCTAAACGATTCCTTAACCTTCAAATCAGGTCATGAAAAATTAACGAAATTTTTATTCGCCAAGTCCACGTTTCCTTCAATACGGCGACCTGACGGCCCCTGAAATTCTGAAATATTGTGATATATTATTGTAGCCTGTTTCATGTGTTATCAAATAAACGTAGTCAGAATGCGGCTAAAAGGTTTCTACACCCAGAAATTGCCATCTGAAATTGCTCGGGTACAGAAATCTTAGGAGGAAAAGTTGGCTGCTGGCTTATCGTGACCTCCCATAGCTGAAACTAGCCAGAAATCTTATCATTTCATCTAGATCTATACATATACTATCCAAATAAGTCAACAAAGATAAGGCTTTATACCGCTTTAACCCTAAACCTGCCGCACGAACATGATTGGTGAAAATGCTTGACTCTAAGACGCACTATGCTCGATTACGACCTGTAGGCCCCTGAAATACTGAAGTTTTTAGTATTATTCCAATAGAATGATACCTATTGTACCTTAAAAACATAGTGAGAATGTGGCTAAACGATTCCTTAACCTTCAAATCAGGTCATGAAAATTAACGAAATTTTATTCGCCAAGTCCACGTTTCTTTCAATACTGCGACCTGACGGCCCCTGAAATTCTAAAATATTTTGTATTATTATTGTAGCCTGTTTCATGCGCTATCTAAAAAACTTAATAAGAATGCGGCTAAAAGGTTTCTACACCCAGAAATCGCCATCTGAAATTGCTCGGGTACAGAAATCTTAGGAGGAAAAGTTGGCTGCTGGCTTATCGTGACCTCCCACAGCTGAAACTAGCCAGAAATCTTATCATTTCATCTAGATCTATACATATACTATCTAAATAAGTCAACAAAGATCAGGCTTTATACCGCTTTAACCCTAAACCTGCCGCACGAACATTAGTGGTGAAAAAGCTTGACTCTAAGACGCAACATGCTCGATTACGACCTGTAGGCCCCTGAAATACTGAAGTTTTAGTATTATTCCAATAGAATGATACCTATTGTACCTTAAAAACATAGTGAGAATGTGGCTAAACGATTCCTTAACCTTCAAATCAGGTCATGAAAAATTAACGAAATTTTTATTCGCCAAGTCCACGTTTCTTTCATTACTGCGACCTGACGGCCCCTGAAATTCTAAAATATTTTGACCTGTATTATTGTAGCCTGTTTCATGTGTTATCAAATAAACATAGTCAGAATGCGGCTAAAGGTTTCTACACCCAGAAATTGCCATCTGAAATTGCTCGGGTACAGAAATCTTAGGAGGAAAAGTAGGCTGCTGGCTTATCGTGACCTCCACAGCTGAAACTAGCCAGAAATCTTATTATTTCATCTAGATCTATACATATACTATCCAAATAAGTCAACAAAGATAAGGCTTTATACCGCTTTAACCCTAAACCTGCCGCACGAACATGATTGGTGAAAATGCTTGACTCTAAGACGCACCATGCTCGATTACGACCTGTAGGCCCCTGAAATACTAAAGTTTTAATTTTATTCCAACAGAATGATACCTATTCTACCTGAAAAACATAGTGAGAATGTGGCTAAACGATTCCTTAACCTTCAAATCAGGTCATGAAAAATTAACGAAATTTTTATTCGCCAAGTCCACGTTTCTTTCAATACTGCGACCTGACGGCCCCTGAAATTATGAAATATTGTGTAATATTATTGTAGCCTGTTTCATGCGCTATCTAAAGAACTTAAAAAGAATGCGGTTTAACGGTTTCTACACCCAGAAATTGCCATCTGAAATTGCTCGGGTTTAGAAATCTTAGGAGGAAAAGTTGGCTGCTGGCTTATCGTGACCTCCCACAGCTGAAACTAGCCAGAAATCTTATCATTTCATCTAGATCTATACATATACTATCCAAATAAATCAACAAAGATAAGGCTTTATACCGCTTTAACCCTAAACCTGCCGCACGAACATGATTGGTGAAAAAGCTTGACTCTAAGACACAACATGCTCGATTACGACCTGTAGGCCCTGAAATACTAAAGTTTTAATATTATTCCAACAGAATGATACCTATTCTACCTGAAAAACATAGTGAGATGTGGCTAAACGATTCCTTAACCTTCAAATCAGGTCATGAAAAATTAACGAAATTTTTATTCGCCAAGTCCACGTTTCTTTCAATACTGCGACCTGACGGCCCCTGAAATTCTAAATATTTTGTATTATTATATAGCCTGTTTCATGTGTTATCAAATAAACATAGTCAGAATGCGGCTAAAGGTTTCTACACCCAAATTGCCATCTGAAATTGCTCGGGTACAGAAATCTTAAGAGGAAAAATTGGCTGCTGGCTTATCGTGACCTCCACAGCTGAAACTAGCCAGAAATCTTATCATTTCATCTAGATCTATACATATACTATCTAAATAAGTCAACAAAGATCAGGCTTTATACCGCTTTAACCCCAACCAGCTGCACGAACATGATTGGTGAAAAAGCTTGACTCTAAGACGCAACATGCTCGATTACGACCTGTAGGCCCCTGAAATACTGAAGTTTTTAGTATTATTCCAATAGAATGATACGTATTCTACCAGAAAAACATAGTGAGAATGTGGCTAAACGATTCCTTAACCTTTAAATCAGTTCATGAAAAATGAACGAAATTTTTATTCGCCATAAGTACGTTTCCTTCAATACGGCGACCTGACGGCCCCGAAATTCTAAAAAGTATTGTGATATATTATTGTAGCCTGTTTTATGCGCTATAAAATAAACGTTGTCAGAATGCGGCTAAAAGGTGACTACAACCAGAAATTGCCATCTGAAATTGCTCGGGTACAGAAATCTTAGAAGGTAAAGTTGGCTGCTGGCTTATCGTGACCTCCCGCAGCTGAAACTAGCCAAAAATCATAACATTTCATATAGGTATATACATATTCTATCCAAATAAGTCAACAGAGATAAGACTTTATACCGCTTTAACCCTAAACCTGCCGCACGAACATTAGTGGTGAAAAAGCTTGACTCTAAGACGCAACATGCTCGATTACGACCTGTGGGCCCCTGAAATACTGAAGTTTTAGTATTATTCAATAGAATGATACATAGTCACCTGAAAACATAGTGAGAATGTGGCTAAACGATTTCCTTAACCTTCAAATCAGTTCATGAAGAATAAACGAAATTTTTATTCGCCTAGTCCACGTTTCCTTTAATACTGCGACCTGACGGCCCCGGATTAGCAGCATTCTGACTACGTTTATTCTATAGCGCATGAAACAGGCTACAATAACATTACACAATATTTCAGAATTTCAGGGGCCGTCAGGTCGCAGTATTGAAGGAAACGGGGACTTGGCGAGTAAAAATTTCGTTATTTTTTATGAACTGATTTGAAGGTTAAGTAATCGTTTAGCCACATTCTTTTTATGTTTTTCAGGTAGACTATGTATCATTCTATTGGAATAATACTAAAAACTTCAGTATTTCAGGGGCCCACAGGTCGTAATCGAGCATGTTGCGTCTTGGAGTCAAGCTTTTTCACCACTAATGTTCGTGCGGCAGGTTTAGGGTTAAAGCGGTATAAAGTCTTATCTCTGTTGACTAATTTGGATAGAATATGTATAGACCTAGATAAAATGATAAGATTTTTGGCTAGGTTCAGCTGCGGGAGGTCACGATAAGCCAGCAGCCAACTTTACCTTCTAAGATTTTTGTACCCGAGCAATTTCAGATGGCAATTTCTGAATGTAGACACCTTTTAAGCGCATTTTGACAACGTATATTTTATAGCGCATGAAACAGGCTACAATAATTTTACACAATATTTCAGAATTTCAGGGTCCGTCGGGTCGCAGTATTGAAGGAAACGTGGACTTGGCGAATAAAATTTTCGTTCATTTTTCATGAACTGATTTGAAGGTCAAGTAATCGTTTAGCCACATTATTACTATGTTTTTCAGGTAAACTATGTATCATTCTGTAGGAATTATACTAAAAACTTCAGTATTTCAGGGGCCCACAGGTCGTAATCGAGCATGTTGCGTCTTAGAGTCAAGCTTTTTCACCACTAATGTTCGTGCGGCAGGTTTAGGGTTAAAGCGGTATAAAGCCTTATCTTTGTGGACTTATTTATATAAAATATGTATAGACCTATATGAAATGTTAAGATATCTGGCTAGTTTCAGCTGTGGGAGGTCACGATAAGCCAGCAGCCAACTTTTCCTCCTAAGATTTCCGTACCCGAGCAATTTCAGATGGCAATTTCTGGGTGTAGAAAGCTTTAAACCGCATTCTTACTAAGTTTCTTAGATAGCGCATGAAACAGGCTACAATAATAATACAAAATATTTTAGAGTTTCAGGGGCCGTCAGGTCGCAGTATTGAAAGAAACGTGGACTAGGCGAATAAAAATTTCGTTTATTCTTCATGAACTGATTTGAAGGTTAAGGAATCGTTTAGCCACATTTTCACTATGTTTTTCAGGTAGAATAGGTATCATTCTATTAGAATAATACTAAAAACTTCAGTATTTCGAAGGCCTACAGGTCGTAATCGAGCATGTTGCGTCTTAGAGTCAAGCTTTTTCACTAATCATGTTCGTGCGGCAGGTTTAGGGTTAAAGCGGTATAATGCCTTATCTTTGTTGACTTATTTGGATAGTATATGTATAGATCTAGATGAAATGATAAGATTTCTGGCTAGTTTCAGCTGTGGGAGGTCACGATAAGCCAGCAGCCAACTTTTCCTCCTAAGATTTCTGTACCCGAGCAATTTCAGATGGCAATTTCTGGGTGTAGAAACCTTTTAGCCGCATTCTGACTATGTTTATTTGATAACACATGAAACAGGCTACAATAATAATACAAAATATTTTAGAATTTCAGGGGCCGTCAGGTCGCAGTATTGAAAGAAACGTGGACTTGGCGAATAAAAATTTCGTTAATTTTTCATGACCTGATTTGAAGGTTAAGGAATCGTTTAGCCACATTCTCACTATGTTTTTCAGGTAGAATAGGTATCATTCTGTTGGAATAATATTAAAACTTTAGTATTTCAGGGGCCTACAGGTCGTAATCGAGCATAGTGCGTCTTAGAGTCAAGCATTTTCACCAATCATGTTCGTGCGGCAGGTTTAGGGTTAAAGCGGTATAAAGCCATATCTTTGTTGACTTATTTGGATAGTATATGTATAGATCTAGATGAAATAATAAGATTTTTGGCTAGTTTCAGCTGTGGGAGGTCACGATAAGCCAGCAGCCTACTTTTCCTCCTAAGATTTCTGTACCCGAGCAATTTCAGATGGCAATTTCTGGGTGTAGAAACCTTTTAGCCGCATTCTGACTATGTTTATTTGATAACACATGAAACAGGCTACAATAATATTACACAATATTTTAGAATTTCAGGGGCCGTCAGGTCGCAGTAATGAAAGAAACGTGGACTTGGCGAATAAAAATTTCGTTAATTTTTCATGACCTGATTTGAAGGTTAAGGAATCGTTTAGCCACATTCTCACTATGTTTTTCTGGTAGAATAGGTATCATTCTATTGAATAATACTAAAACTTCAGTATTTCAGGGGCCTACAGGTCGTAATCGAGCATGTTGCGTCTTAGAGTCAAGCTTTTTCACCACTAATGTTCGTGCGGCAGGTTTAGGGTTAAAGCGGTATAAAGCCTGATCTTTGTTGACTTATTTAGATAGTATATGTATAGATCTAGATGAAATGATAAGATTTCTGGCTAGTTTCAGCTGTGGAGGTCACGATAAGCCAGCAGCCAACTTTTCCTCCTAAGATTTCTGTACCCGAGCAATTTCAGATGGCAATTTCTGGGTGTAGAAACCTTTTAGCCGCATTCTGACTATGTTTATTTGATAGCGCATGAAACAGGCTACAATAATAATACAAAATATTTTAGAATTTCAGGGGCCGTCAGGTCTCAGTATTGAAAGAAACGTGGACTTGGCGAATAAAAATTTCGTTAATTTTTCATGACCTGATTTGAAGTTTAAGGAATCGTTTAGCCACATTCTCACTATGTTTTTAAGCTACAATAGGTATCATTCTATTGGAATAATACTAAAAACTTCAGTATTTCAGGGGCCTACAGGTCGTAATCGAGCATAGTGCGTCTTAGAGTCAAGCATTTTCACCAATCATGTTCGTGCGGCAGGTTTAGGGTTAAAGCGGTATAAAGCCTTATCTTTGTTGACTTATTTGGATAGTATATGTATAGATCTAGATGAAATGATAAGATTTCTGGCTAGTTTCAGCTGTGGGAGGTCACGATAAGCCAGCAGCCAACTTTTCCTCCTAAGATTTCTGTACCCGAGCAATTTCAGATGGCAATTTCTGGGTGTAGAAACCTTTTAGCCGCATTCTGACAACGTTTATTTGATAACACATGAAACAGGCTACAATAATATATCACAATATTTCAGAATTTCAGGGGCCGTCAGGTCGCCGTATTGAAGGAAACGTGGACTTGGCGAATAAAAATTTCGTTCATTTTCATGAACTGATTTGAAGGTTAAGGAATCGTTTAGCCACATTCTCACTATGTTTTCAGGTAGAATAGGTATCATTCTGTTGGAATAAAATTAAAACTTTAGTATTTCAGGGGCCTACAGGTCGTAATCGAGCATGGTGCGTCTTAGAGTCAAGCATTTTCACCAATCATGTTCGTGCGGCAGGTTTAGGGTTAAAGCGGTATAAAGTCTTATCTTTGTTGACTTATTTGGATAGTGTATGTATAGATCTAGATGAAATAATAAGATTTCTGGCTAGTTTCAGCTGTGGGAGGTCACGATAAGCCAGCAGCCTACTTTTCCTCCTAAGATTTCTGTACCCGAGCAATTTCAGATGGCAATTTCTGGGTGTAGAAACCTTTTAGCCGCATTCTGACTATGTTTATTTGATAACACATGAAACAGGCTACAATAATAATACAAAATATTTTAGAATTTCAGGGGCCGTCAGGTCGCAGTAATGAAAGAAACGTGGACTTGGCGAATAAAAATTTCGTTAATTTTTCATGACCTGATTTGAAGGTTAAGGAATCGTTTAGCCACATTCTCACTATGTTTTCAGGTAGAATAGGTATCATTCTGTTGGAGTAATATTAAAACTTTTAGTATTTCAAGGGCCTACAGGTCGTAATCGAGCATGGTGCGTCTTAGAGTCAAGCATTTTCACCAATCATGTTCGTGCGGCAGGTTTAGGGTTAAAGCGGTATAAAGCCTTATCTTTGTTGACTTATTTGGATAGTATAGATCTAGATGAAATGATAAGATTTCTGGCTATTTTCAGCTGTGGAGGTCACGATAAGCCAGCAGCCAACTTTTCCTCCTAAGATTTCTGTACCCGGGCAATTTCAGATGGCAATTTCTGGGTGTAGAAACCTTTTAGCCGCATTCTGACTATGTTTATTTGATAACACATGAAACAGGCTACAATAATATTACACAATATTTCAGAATTTCAGGGGCGTCAGGTCGCCGTATTGAAAGAAACGTGGACTTGGCGAATAAAAATTTCGTTTATTCTTCATGAACTGATTTGAAGTTTAAGGAATCGTTTAGCCACATTCTCACTATGTTTTTAAGCTACAATAGGTATCATTCTATTGGAATAATACTAAAAACTTCAGTATTTCAGGGGCCTACAGGTCGTAATCGAGCATGTTGCGTCTTAGAGTCAAGCTTTTTCACCAATCATGTTCGTGCGGCAGGTTTAGGGTTAAAGCGGTATAAAGCCTTATCTTTGTTGATTTATTTGGATAGTATATGTATAGATCTAGATGAAATGATAAGATTTCTGGCTAGTTTCAGCTATGGGAGGTCACGATAAGCCAGCAGCCAACTTTTCCTCCTAAGATTTCTGTACCCGAGCAATTTCAGATGGCAATTTCTGGGTGTAGAAACCTTTTAGCCGCATTCTGATTATGTTTAGTTTGTTACGCATACATTTTTTAATAAAATTAGTAAACAAGTGTATTAAATTTTAGGGGCCGGCAGGTAGTAATCGGCTAAAGAAAGCGTTACTGGCAATCCTCTGTGTTAGTGTGTTAATATAGTTAATTTGGTTTGTTTTGGAGGATTATAAGGTTTTATATATCACGTCTCACCATTTTCTTTTTTGGTTTAAGGCATCAGCATAAGATTTATCGATTTTAGCAAATTTCATAAAAAAATACCATTTCAATTTGGTCGGATAATATGGCAGAAACTTTTGGCTGCCAACTTCACACCGGTGTTGGTGGACACGTAGATACTTTTTATTTGACATCTGTGACGTCACATGGATCTATAAACAAAACTACTATAACCCATTTTGTTAAATAAGAAGACATTGTCTCTGTTACAGGAGTTTCCAGCTAAGAGTGAAGCCATGATGAGTTGGACGATTTAAGGGCTACGTTTTCGCCCTGAGATGGTGCCAGTGCTTGGGAGAAAAGTGATATTACCTAGATGATAATGCTTTGGCCTTTGCAATCGCTACAAGATGAGCACTACCCTGTTTGATAAGGGTTTGCCCTTGAAAGGGTGCAATTGCTGATAGATGAGTAGTCCTGCTACGATTTTTAGTTCAGTGCGAGAAGATGATTGGTCTTAAATTGATTTGCTTCCTGATGTTTTGTAGGTCTTAAGATACTGCCACTAGAAGATGAGCGGTACTAACCTGATGGCCATGCTCTTGGCCTTCAGATGGTGCCAGCGTTGGTTCATCTCGTCGAGCCGGCGCTGCAGCATAACAGCGTCCTCCTGCGAGGACAGGCTGCCCAGCAGGCGCCGGCCCGTGCCCGTCAGCGACGCGTACACATCGCGGTGGGTCTCGATCTCCGACTGCAGATCCTGGGGGCAATAGAAAATCAAAGGTTACTAGTTTCCTTTATCGTAAATTCAGGGTTAGATAGATAGGGTTCTGGAGTGAAGACCAGGAGTTGTCAAACGTAGTGTAGGATACTCCGGGTTTAGATGGATGGACGATTTGCGAAAGATAGTGACGGTCTGGAAACGTAAAGATGAGGTCGGGCTGAGTGGCATATTACTGGAGAAGCATATGTCCAGCAGCGGAAGACTCTGAGCTTTGGCCAATGATGGCCCACACCCTAAATACCTTGATGTATTTTATCTTTGCACGGATATGTCGCAGCTATATGTACGTCTTCGCGCTCTACCGCGCCCCAAGCGTCCAGGTTCTAGACCCTTAGAACCAGTCTTCTTATTATATTGAATACAACCTATATTTATGCAGATCTACTTTTACTCTTACAATCTAAACGATCGTCACTGTCCATATATTCAAGCAAAAAGCCAGAAAATCTCGTCATACCACACAGCCATGTTTTATTCATACATCATAACACAATAGTTGAGAAGTGGCCTCCAGTACTCGTAGGAGTCCTATTTGTGCGACGTAAAGGCACAATTTGTAAAAGTGGCCCAAGAATTGCGGGGATCACGTGACAAATACTGTCCTCATTCGGGCGCGGAGTAGGGTTGTCCTAAATGGGACAGACAAAACGAAACAAAGATACACATTACACCATTAGGGATGTCTAGCCGTGTGTTGTGAGTTTTAGAAGGTTTCGACATTTTTATAGATACATTATTTGGAAACTAGGGAATTATTGAATACTTGTTACGCATTCCTTGTGATTAATATAGAATAATAATAGATATTATGTTTATGTCTGTATAAAGCTGCATCGCTGGAAAATGTTGGTCCAATTTTTTATTGTCACCGACTTATTTTTTTTGCCTGAAAACTAAATAACAAATATTCATCAATCGTCACAGACTATTTTGTTTAGACTTCAACTAATATTGTGAATTCAAAAGTTTGGATATTTGTTGCTCAATCACGTCGCTAAAACTGAACGGATCAGACTGAAATTCGCAAAGCAGATGTTAAAAAATATGTTCGTAAGGGTGAATTCTGCTCGTGATCGTTTCTGAGGCAGAAGAAAGTCATCGCTATTCAGCGAGGAAACGGCGGCCAGCGTTATGGGCACATTTGCGAGGTAGTTGCAATGGTTTTGTGGACTTCTATTCCTTGACATATTCATTTAATTTTTTATTAACATTAGGGAATTGTCTTTTTTAGTATTAAGGACGGTTGTCAGTGCTGGATTAAGCCAGCGCGGGGCCTGTAGCAATTTCTGTCAAGGGGCCCTTGGTTTGCTTAGGTTTAGGAAGGGAAGGGTCAAGTTATGCCAGATATTTTCGCTACATATTTACAGTCAGACAGACGTCGGCGCGGGGCCCCTAGCTTGCGCGGGGCCCGTAGCATTTGCTACTCTTGCTATATGGCTAATCCGCCACTGACGGTTGTTGAACGAACAATACGACAGCCCTAGCAATAAGAAAGGTCGCAGACTCGACGTCGGGACACACGACTCTGCTCTAGCGCTGTAGTTACCGGCGAACGGTTTGTGACTCGTGCTGCGGAGATTATTCTGAAAGTTTCGTTATAGAACTAGAATTATTGTAATATTTCACTTCAAAATTAATTAATCGCTAAAGTCAAGCTGCTTCGAATAACCTTCTTTCCGTTGGCGTAATAAAATACTTTTTGTCTGTTTTTAGGAGCTAGAAAACTAGTTATAAATTATTTGTTCGCTCTTATTAGCAGATATCTCTAAACATACAATGAATAAACACCTTCTGGGCAAGCGTTTTACAACTCAGATCTCAGATTATGAATGAATGAGCCTGTGTTATTCCAGACTAAAGTTTATTTCCTAATCTCAACCCAATCCATTTAAACGTTTCGACGTGATTGAGCAATAAACATAGAAAATTGTAAATTCAAATTGCTACTAGCAGCGCCCCGCGGTTTTACCCGCGTAGTTCCGGTTCTCCTTACTTAATAAAAGAGATTTCATAAATTCAGAGCACAAACTTTTTGAATTTCGCACGAATTTGTGAAATGCCTCTTAATTTATTTTATTTAAATAAGAAGCGACGAGACGAGCAGGACATGTGCCTGATGGTAAGCAACATGCCTGCCACATAACAGCACAGTGACACGCAGCTATTGGAACATGAAGAGTTCAAATCATTACCTAGCCTCTTAATTTCGACGTATGGTTATTTCCTGCTCAATCACTTCGGAACGGCTTAACAGATCGGACTGATATTTGGAATACAGTTAGATTACAGTCTTGAATAGCACATAGGCTATTTTTTATCACGTTAAAATAAAGAAAACGTGAACTACGCGGTTATAAGTGTTGGACGTTCCTAGAGTATATCTATTTGAAACATACATATAATTGATCTCGCTATAACTGTTTACAAACATGGTGAAACTATTCCCCAACAGAATTAATTAAAGCCTCCGCATCCCGGTTAAGGGCCACCGCACGGTTATTAGTTAAGGCTCCGCAGACGGCAACTAATCCGCAACTTTGATCCCGTGACCGCATGCGGATGGCAACTATTTTCGCTTTGGTGTTTACTCTGTGGCTGGAGATTTGTGTAAAATATATATTACTAGCGTCGCCTTGTGGTTTTATCCATGTTATATATATTCTATATTCTACATTCTATATTCTACATTCTATATTCTACATTCTATATTCTACATTCTATATTCTACATTCTATATTCTACATTCTATATTCTATATATAACATAATATATATTCCCATTTTTGTGATTTAAAGTTGTTGTAAAAAGTAGTCTATGTGCTATTCCAGACTATAACAATTCAGAATTCCAGAAAATTCCAGGATAAATCTATCTGTTCCGAATTTCAACTCTACCCATAAAGCTGTTAATCTTAGATAAAGAATAAGTCAATAGATCAGGTTTTTCCGCACGGTTCCTTTGTACTAATCGTAAGCAGATGAGGTATATGTTAGCTATGCCGACATTGTGAAGTGCCGCGACAAAAGTATGACACTTCCACGAGAGCGACAAGGCAAGAGCGATCAGACCCGTGCTTTCGGTGTAAAGCGTTTGTTCTAACTCTATACTTAGTATGTAAACTCTTTACTGTTAACGATGGTTTGCGGTTGGGTGGGAGTGGTGCAGGTTCTGAGTCGTATAAGTGGGCACAGACCTAAAGGCCGCCGTTTTTTTGGCATTAGATATACTCTTTAGTCATTGTTCGTATTGTTTAAATATACCTTATTTTACTTACAAATATAAATAGGTACCTACTTTGTATAATTATCAATATTTTATCATATTACATTTAAGTACAAAATCATACCGATGAGTCTTACGCTTTCCTTTATAATTACGATTTTTATGTAATTACGCTTAAGTACAAAATATACCCAATAAATTGCTTATGGGCATAATAAAATGTTATGTCTATAAGTCTGTTCCGACGTGATTGAGTAGGAATATCGGAACTTTAAAGTCTAGGGTACTAGTAGGATATATTTAGATTTAGCTCTCGAAAAGGTGTGGTCGATGACTGGTCATTGTCATGTCAGCTTAAATATGGATTTTGCAGTAATTTATTTTCTCCAAAAAACCGCCTAAACTAAATTTAAAATTAAATTCAGAAACTCTACTAAATTTCATAAGAATCACTACGTCGGCGTCGTCTAAATACATGAATAGAAAGCAAATTTTAGTTTCTTATCCAAATTACAAAAATCGCTACACCGATTTAAAATAAAATATACATGGGACCACCTCTGAACTATGATCTAACAAAATACGAGTAACCATCAAAATCTATTCACTATAGGCGGCGCTATCGCATAACACACATTCACACATAAAAAAAAATATACAACCAAACTGCGAACCTCCTTTTTTGAAGTCGGTTAAAAACGAACACCCTCGCGAGAATATGAATGAGCTTGGGTATTTTCAACGTCGTCAGTAAAGTCAAGAAAACTGAGTATTTCTAAACCAGGTTTATAACAAAATAAAAGTGGTCAAGTGTGAGTCGTTTTTAGTAATAACAAAATAAATGGGGTCCAGTGAATTTATGACGTATTAAAATAAAACTACTAACTAGATCTCATGCAAACCAATTTTCGTTGAAAGTTTACATGCTAATGTACATCATAAATTTTTTTTAGTTTTGTCATTCTCTTATTTTATACATCTACTTAAGTTTCAATAGTATAGTTTTTATAGTTTCGGAGAAAAGCGGCTGTGGCATACGGACGGACAGACAGACAGACAGGTATGACGAATCTATATGGGTCCCGTATTTTGCCATTTGGCTACGGAACCCTAAAAACCTAGGTACAATTTACATTCGTCAGAAAAACTCCGAAAAACTTCTGGTCGAAAATAGTGGCGTGCTAATGATCAGAGTTCCTTGTTACGTTAATTTGATGATTTTTTCCACTGAACAAGCTAATCGGCCGTTATCATCAGGGACTTTCCGAAAATTTGCATTACTCACAAATATGTACCCTACTACTTCGTAACTATTCTATGAGTAGAAAAACTACAAGGAAAAGTGATCCTTATTTCCACTAACTACGCCTGATATTGCAATAAATATCAACATTAAATAAACAGGCACTGATGAGAGCTAGGGTTGCGCACACAGACATTCTGATTCGACCAACGTGCTCCGGCTTAGGTTAGTGTTGAACTTCCGACAAAGTTCAATTATATTTATCGATAGAAAGTTTTTTAAACATATTTTTCTCTCTTAACATAAAAACATCTATTGATGTGAAACTTCTTATGCGACTTCCAACAAGGCTGCGTTAAACGTTTAACGTTACCATGGACTGTTACAGGGAGGGGGAATAGAAAGAGACAAAGCGAGTGTAAGCATCACATTTCTTAACTTTTGTACAATGAATACAGAAACAGCTTTTTTTAATATGATAAATTAACTTGTGAAATTTTTAAATTCAAGAAAAGTTTATCTTGAAACATTGCGATCTTAGCCTGTTATATTCAAACTGGAACATACAGATTCTTGCCTTTTACTGATTAGCGGTAGAGTAAGTGATAGGTACTTAAAATTGTGCTGTTTTCCCAGGTGGACTTCAAGCTCTGAAATGATTTTTTATTTAACCTCATTTAATTTCAGTTGTTCCACTGCTGGGTAAAGGTCTCTCTTAATCTGATCCTGAGCTTCCTTCACCCAATCTTTTTTAAAAGCACCGAGCTCGTCTTTGTTTCTAGTTGGAGAACAATCCTGTAGTCGGCAATAAAATTATCCCACTAACTCTATATTAGCTAAAATAAAGGAGGAAGATTCAAACAAGACAACATATGCACAAAAGGTACACCAAACCATTGTAAACAGGCCATAAATTAATTTAAATCCGGCAGTATTGGGTCCACCACGTATCGATATTGTTTAAGCTAAATGAATGTATTCCCCATCCCTAGCCGCCGACGTAGCGTCCACAAGGCAATATTGATGTTGTTTGGGCAGGCTATCGACGCCACGCGAGACCTCCCTCATATTAAGGGCTTATTATAAACACAGAACATTTACAGAAGGCAATTTCCATCAACTTATAAGTGGCCTTTGACGCGTTCAATTAAAACAACATCGTTTTATGGTTTGATGTTCCAAAGATTCTAAATTTGCTATCGGTTTTCTATCGGATACACTTCGGTGAGTGTGCGACTGATCTGCATGATCTAATTCTATCTTGCCCTTTTTCTATCAGCTGCTCGTAGCTCGAAAAAGTGGCATCGTTTCATGGTTGATGTTCTAAAGACTCGAACGAAGAGGTTTGAATCTACTTTTGTTTTAAAAACAATATACGGGAAAATAACGGAATCTTATACTACGTGGACATTACCGCGGGCATTGCTGGTAAGGCATACGTGAACTGACGGCTCATGTCTATGAATTGATTCACTTATTAAAATGCAAACTTTAAGTTATTAAACAAGAAAAAAGAATTATCTCACGTTTCGTTCGAGGGTTTTTAAAAGAATCAATGGCAGTATCATGTAGGTAGCTTCTAACTCTTACAGAGTTTTGTGTCGACTTTACCTACTGTATTCCTCTTCTGTGGCCCAGTAAAGGCTCGCCAATATGGCCAGAACGATTCTTTTTGTTATTATAATAAAGGAAAGAGGCTATCTTATCTCTCGCGGCGTAAAGTACCGCTTTTTGTGTGGATATCTTTAAGCAATAGGTGCTCACCTACTGCTATTCTTTGCTACAAAAATGGATTTTGAATCCGTTTAGTGAAGGTCTAATCTTCTATTTCGTTGAATAACTAAAGAATGGAACTATTTTCAACAGTTTTCAGGCACCTAGTCTTTTATATAAATAAGATAAGTTTGGATGCGACCGCGTTTCGATCGATTTTTTTTATGGATTTTACTTTTTTTTAGCACCATCACGCCTCATGTTATGTATCGATGCGGTCTTCAGTCTCAGCAGTGGAAACATAAAGTGGACATACATAAGCAAGCCACTAAAATTTCCCACTTCTGGGACTCGAGAACTTCTCTCGCATGGACCAAGCCACACCAAGCCCACAACCCACCACGCTAGTCCAGTGCGTATTGGTACACATAACCTCGAAATATTTTAAGTACATGTCGGTTTCCTTACGATGTTTTGCGTTGTAAGTTAGCGGCGTTATGCACATGACTCGGAAAAGACAGTGGTGGAGTTTGAAGTTTTAAACCCGGGGCAGCGGAGTATTCGCCGTTCTCCCGACTATACCAGCCGTAAAGTGGGCTTATGCTTACATGTTAATTCGCGACCTAACCTTAGTTTATTTACCGCGTTTAGTTTAATACAA
Organism: Ectropis grisescens; assembly: GCA_017562165.1. Classification (NCBI taxonomy): domain Eukaryota; kingdom Metazoa; phylum Arthropoda; class Insecta; order Lepidoptera; family Geometridae; genus Ectropis; species Ectropis grisescens. The sequence goes on along the minus strand of CM029773.1, from coordinate 764,838 downwards.
TCTAGTTGATGATAATGATGGTGATCTAAAAAATCAGCCGTTAAACAATAATTGCATCGGAATCAATGGCACATTCCAGAGCTCAAAGCAATCAGTCGGCCGCGCAATCCGCTCTGAAAACCGATAAAATTCAATTGTACATTAATTAAAAACTCGTTATGTATGCAAAATGTTGGAACGACTGTCCGCTCATCACCTCAGTGTAGGGTGGCCATCGTCTGTCGTTTTTAATGCATTCTTAACAACCGCTGAAAACCCCAACCAAACAGAAAACTAACGCCATCTCAAAGGTAACAGACACAATTTTATAGGCATTAAGCACTAATTTGATAAAGTTATATATTTTAATTAGGAAGGAGGCCTATGTTCAGCAGTGGACGTGTTGCGACTGATGATGATGATGATGATGATATATTTTAATCGGGACGTATGCGGGAAAAACAAGAAATGTTACTACGTCTTAATCGATTTTTTTATCGGATACAATTCAAAGAGTGTTCAACTGAACTGCATGGTCTATTACCACCTTGACATATTTTCTATCGGACTGCTCGTAACTCGGAAAAGTGTTATTGTTTCACGGTTGAAGTTACAAAGGTTCCAACGAGGAGGTTTGACTCTACTTGTGTAATATGAATAAGAACATCTAGGCTGCGGAATGCGTTGATGGGTGAGTTTTGCCGATGGTTACAATATTGCTGTCTTCAAGTTGAGAAGTCAGTTTATATTAAGTAAGGTCGCACCGTCGTAGACCAGACGAGACGGCAGTCAAGTGCAGACCTATAATCACAGCTAAACAAAATTACACATAATTTGAATGCAAAAAGTTCTCGCATCCCGATTAGTCTCAGATTATCACAGCCACCCTACAAGTTAGTTAAAAATCTGTCACAAAATTAAAATTGATATTTCAATGTTTCGAAATCAATCTTTGTTGACATCAACCCCTGATTGCAGCGTTTGTTTTCGTGATAGATCAAAGCTCATTCCCAACATGCTTGTTATAATAGGTCTAGTTGCAATGGTATCATGAGCATAACCAGTTCAATTGTTCCCACTGCTGGGCCTTGAAGCTTTTTGTCTTTAGCAAAGAGTCAAGGCCGTAATCCGAAAATACTGGTCAAGTGCAGGTTGGTGTATGACGCATGTCGTCGAGAGATGTCTTTTCGTATCACGCCGATTTCTTTGTACTTTTATAGATTTACACTTGAACGCCATCTCGCCTGATATTAAGCGACGATGCGGCCTATGATGGAGCGTGTTTACCTATGAAGAAACCGATTTACTCTCGATTTGAAGATACCAACATTGTAACTATCGGGAACAACCCACTCAGGCAACAGATTCCATAGCCTAAACGTTCTTTTCACAAAAGTCCGGTCGAACATCTTCGTTCGTGGCTTTGGAACATCAACCGTGAAACGATGTTTTTTTTTCAAGCTACAACGAAATATTGTTACTTACATATCACAAGAGCTCATGTCACTTGATTAACTATGCATTCTAGAGTTCTAAAATCGTAAGACATTTTATAAATCTGATTCATTCATTGATGCGTTATTTGAATTTTTGCTCAAAGAATATTTAGAGTGAATTCCGCGCGTAACAAAATAGAAGGGAACAAACGGGGAATTTGTAACAGTTCACTTCACAATTTTATAAGATTCAGTTTAGAGAATGGTATAACTCGTAAATATAACACTGGGACTATAATTAATTCTGCTTAACAAGCTGTTGTTGACAAAACTAAATTAAGTACAATGAAAATTGAACTTATTTTAGGATCTCATAGATGTTAGGTTCAAGTCATCTCTCCCTCCATCTACTGCCTGCTCTACCGAAGTTTGTGCTAGCCTAAAAGGCACAGGGCCATAACACACCTAATATTCCAATCAGAACACAGTAATATTGGCACATCACTGCTTGTTGGTAGAATAATACAATCTTGGTACTTTCTCAGGCGGACTCTACAAAGAGTCTCCTACGTACTACTACAAAAAGTGCTATTAGCCGAAGAAGTAAAATATTAAGTTGGGAATAGATGGCTCCTATAGGTACCTACTTGAAGAGAAGGCAGGCTGTTACCATGTTCAGTAAAAGTTTATCTAAAATTAGATATCAATCTAAGCAATTAAATGCATTTATAATTTATAATTGACGTGTAACATATAACTTTTTCATCAAACTAGCAGCTCCCCGTGGGTTTACCCGCAGTACCCGTTATTTCCCCGCGATAAAAAACCTATGTGATATTCCAGACTATAAATAATCTAATCAATAAATTTGAAGCCAATCCGTTAAGGCGTTCCTACTTGATTGAGCAACAATCATCCGAACTTTCACATTTAGGTATATAGTTACGAAAATGATGACTAAGCCCTTTTACGCTTTTAGAAAAAAGTTAAACCATCACCAGTTTCCATCGTGGCCTAACGTACCGCTAATTAAAATAAAATTAACGTCTTCAGCGTCTTCTAGTGCCATAATTTAATTAAACACAAAAATATACTTTTAAATTAATAAGGAGCAATTTCGTCGTTAATGTAAAGGCGTTATTAACATTTTAATTATGTTAAAACAATATTTCGTTACAATGTTGCCGATGGAAGGAGGGGAGAGTAGGGGGTGAGGGAGGGAGATAGGATGAACCCGTCTCCCCTTGTCTTGAGGTGGCCTCTTGAACTGATTTATTATGACACAGCTTCACTTGAGTACTTCTATTCTGACGTTTCGGACAAAGAATATGAGTCATAACTGTAGAGAAGAGACTAGCTCACTTACGCCGACCTTACTCAACGCCCATGTAAATAAAAAAAAAAATGGGTGCGTGTACTTATGTACGCGCGTGAGAAGTTATACTTCTTTTATTTTATTAAATTTATCGCCACCGAAAATGTATCCAATATATAACATTCAAATACTGGCAATACATTGTCCAATCTTTCAATAATTTATTTGATTCTTGAGCTGAGCCAGCTGAGCAAAGTTGACAGAGAAGAGCGGCAACAGCGCGTTACCCGCGTATGTCACGAGCTGGCAACGTCGCGCGTCTTCGCGTCTGAATGGTCAAATAGATTAGTATGAAAATCGAACCACCTTAAGCAGACAACTTCATACTGTTAATTTTGTGTCACAGGTGCGCGCGCATCTTTAAATTTCACTTTCATCATTTCTTCATAACGCGCCTAAAGAAGTATAACTTCAAAAACTGGTAATTTTTTAGTGCACAGTCATAGTAAAACTATATAGAACTCTAATATAACCAATATTATACTAGATAGTAAAATTCTTAAAAAGATTTTCATAGAGTTGTACCAGAGTTTTCAGCCAAGCCAGAGGAAAATATTTAACACCATTCGGTACTGAAAACCTCAGCCCAGTGGTATTTAATGTTACTGTTCAAAACTGATTACAGGAATCCGTTAGCGCCATGTTGTGACCAGAATTTGTGAATCCCAGCGACCCGTTGCGGTTACACGCATCACTCATCCCCGGTGTATCGCATCGCAGGTGGAAAATAATTACATATTAATGGTTGAAAACTGAAATTAACGAATATTTCAGATTAATTTACGTCGTATGTTTTGTCGCGTTGTATAGGATACAAATCATTACAAAAGAAACACTTTCCAGACTTTGCAAATCAGATACGAGAGTGCTATAAGCCCTGCGAAAGTATAAAATGTAAATTGTGAGTTGCTGTTAGATGTTTTTAGATTACAAGACACTTAAAATATATAATTCTCAATTGCGACACAGATAGTTTAATTTGTTAGACATTTTTGGTAAGCCCACATTAACGTTAAAAACTTCACAATTATTTAATACATTTAAAACTTATAATAAAATTTAAATTTAAACTTCAGGCAATGAGGCGTTTCAAATATATTTTTCAAATATAGTTTAAAATTTTATCAAAGGCGCCATAATTGTCCAAATTGAGAATTATCTTCTATACGAGTATGTATTTGATAGGTATAGTTAGGTAGGTATATATTCAGCATAATACAAATATACAGTGTATAATAATATATATACAGCCAAATACTTTGTACTTGTAATACAATCAAATTGTAGTTAACGGTTTTATGGATGTAACAGCTGTGATGCTAACATAAACAAAAAAATGTAAAAAAAAAACAAAGTTAAGTCCTGTGCACTTAATGACACAAATATAGGTGGGAAACTCTGTATAATATTTTATTTCCAATAATCGTTATATTTTACAAATTCGAAACTTTTATTTTAATTTACTTAAATGGCTGCCACATTTTTGTACCTAATTGGTTGATTGTAGTAATGTCATATATAACAATTGTTGTCCTCGATGTCCATTTTTGTAATCTAACCCTTCATTGGTACATAAATCTACATACTATTGGGTGCATACCAGTATTGAAATTGAAATATTTATTTTTCTCCTCTAGTTTGATACTCTTTGGCCCGGTCACAGGTGCGCCCTAACCCGGCAGTAGGCGACTCGTTAAATTGATACTAAGTTGATACTCTCCGTAACTTTGCAACCTGGACTACTCTACAGCCTAACTCCCCGACAACTTGACTGAAACCGCAGCGATGCTGTTTGCATTGTTTCGAAAGAATGCAACTGAATTTAAATTTACGCCCAATATTTTTTGAAGTTTTGCGTAAATTTTAATAAACAAGTGTAGGTAGGTAAGGGTAAATCGACTCTACTAAACTTATTTTAATTATTACTTTATAATTTTATATAAACGAGTTTAAAGTAAAATAAAGACACATGGTAGATAGTATGACAAAAAATAATAGTTGTTTCTGACACAATGAATAATAGCTTGATTTCATTAGTCCTATAACCTATTCATCGCAAACATTTTATTTCAATTTAATATTTTTTCAGACTTCAACTCATTCGACGGGGTAACGTACGAGTGCTGTGCAATACACAATATACGTTTACAATACCGAGCAATAATTTGGACTCTTCATGTTCCAATAGCTGCTGTTCTGACATGGGGAATCATGTTGTTTAACATCAGGCACATGTCAGGATGTCTCGTCACACTATATTATAAAAAAAACATTCCACGTACATCATAAATTACAACTTGACTAAACTTATCTTCATATTTTCGCGTTGGAAATAAATTTAAATTAGTTTAGTTCCTGAAATCATAAAATCTTCAACCTATCATTGAACTTTTAGACAGTAAATTAGTTCGAAACTGATTCTAAACATTTTATGGGTGCTCCGCTTCAACAACTTTTATGTGTGATGTTTCTCTTCATTTTTTATATACGGGAGTAAAAGTAGTTGTTCCAACCAGATGGAGCAATAAAACTATTTCATTCGCTTTTATTTTCTAACATCTGTAGCTAATCTGTCGGTAGGACCCAAAAAGTTATAGTTTTTTTATTTAAAATAAGATTCATAATGACCCAAGTGTTGAAAATTAGCGTGTTAAACATTTATAGACTATCTGGACTGATTCTTCAGCAGCAGCAGGTTTTTGACAAGTACTCTGATGTGATAAACATAAATGTGATTTAATTGTTGATTGATGGACGTTTGTAGAAATATTTATTTTAGAAATATGACCGAGGACTATAAATATAAGATATTTCGTTTTTATTACAAACTGACTTTATGAATTATAGTATTTTCAACCATATTTTTAAATAAGATCATGATATATTTAAAAATATGTTTTTATTTTTCGTAAAAATCTTGGTTTAATTAAAAAAATCTTAATGTTTCCTCTAATAATCGCCCTACGTTCGTACATATTTCTGGTATTCACACCACGGTCCTGCAATCTGAACGTGTCATGATTAACCGTTGGACCGAATTATGCTAATTTAATAAAACCCTTTCGAATGTTGATACGTCAAGATGTCGGAATTAACCTGAGAATTACCCGGTTGCCGTGCGGGTGCGGAATACCCGGATAAAGCGTTTCCTGATGCTCAAATTTTAGTACATTTAGCTAGACAAAGTTAAATCGAGTTATATTCATTTGATTTTTTTATAGTAAAGAGTGACAGGTACATGTCCTGTTCGTCTCAACAGGACATGTACCTAATGGTAAGCAACAGGCTTGCCCATAACAGCACAATGACACGCAGCTATTGTAGATGAAGAGAGATGAAGATGAAGAGTTCAAATTATAACCTAATACTCCAATATAGTTGTGACCGAGAGATCTAAGACGTTTTATCTCTATGTCTTTTAATTTCACTGGAAACATTGCCCTTAAATCCGGAACATATTAATGTTTTTTACATTTCTGCTTAGCGGTAGAATAACTGGCAAAGGTGCGGTAGTTCCCCGTGTGGACTCTGCGAAGAGTCCTACCACAACTACGAGTACTTAGTTTAGGCTCACAAAATTAGTGTTAATAATGCATTTATTTGGTAAGTAATTGTGTGAAAGTTTCAGTGAATAGCATGTTTTAGAGTAAAATAAAATAATTATTCCCTTATCAAACAAATAATAATAAGACACTACGTCATGCGTCATGCACGTGTGTGAAAATATAGATCACATCGCGGTTGTGACGGGGGTCCGGACCGTTACGAATTTTCATAGAGACAGACATTGTGTATAGAACTTACGTTAGCTCGTTATTATTCCTGCCTGACAGCGGTCCGCCCCGGCTTCGCTTATAGTTTATAAAATTAGTCTAGTTGTTCTTGAGATTAGCGTGCTCAAACAAAAAACCTTCAGCTGTATAATAAACTTTTAATTATAATAATATACATAATATTATACTATTGTATAGATGTGTCCTACTCTTCGAGTGCATGAAGTTTCAAATCCAGCAGTGAGTACAAACCATGTAACGGGCGGGAGTTGGTCCGAATTAACCGGTTATGGCTGAGGATCGCGCGCGGCCGGAATGGCTAATGTACCGGATTAAAACCTTAACCGGACACAACCGGACATCGGCGGACAAAATTGCGGCTCGCGTGGTTTTTGCATAATTTAACAGGTGGCATAATCACGTTGACAAACACGTTTCATTTTTAGAACAAATAAATGACATTTGGGTAAAATGTATCGCAAATTAATCTCGAATTTTGAAAAATCACAGAATCTATTATTCTTTTTTAAATAAAGAGTGACTAGACGAGCAGTACTTGCGCCTGATGGTAACCAACATGCCTGCCACTTAACAGCACAGTGACACGCAGATAGTGGTACATGAAGTGGCACTGCACTGCGCTCGTCACCCAGAGATCTAAGATGTTATATCTCTAAGCCCTGTAATTTCTCTGGCGTAATTTAAATGGCGTCAGGCGAATCGTGCAGTTTGGGAGAAATATTCGAAAAAAACTGCTATTGTAAATGCGAAAGTAACTCTCTTATGCTTTCACGCTATAGCTACCGTGTATTCAAATAGATTAATCTTTATTTTCTAGGTAAGTATAATCCATTGTAAACCACATGGCTAAGCATTTAGCAAGATGGCGGACAAGTATAAACATATCACAGTTTAAAAGGGTTTATTTGATCATTACTGTCTTACCCTTGCCCACTTCTGGGCATAAGCCTCTCCTATGATACGGCACTCAGACCTATCATTGGCTTTTCTTCTACACCTCCTTGATTCTTCACGTATATCGTCCCCCCATCAAGTTTCAGGGAGCCCTGCGCTATATTTGACAATTTGCGGTCTCTACCTTAGAACCCGTCTAACCAACGTTATCGCTCCAAGACGAGTGTCAAGTTATACGTTATGTAGCTAGAAACACGTATTGCCAAGTAGTTGATAAATAAGTAATTAAATAAATAGATACCTAGGTTGGTATGATCCACCGAGGATTTATTTCAACTATGATCAAATTTATAGGATTGCTAAAACATCAAACGAATTCAAATAATTACACCAAATGTAGCCTCACAATGTTCCACCATTTTGTATAAATACCCGAGTGAAGTGGTTTATTCGTTTCTTAGATTAATTAAAAGCCTCAGCGGTAATTTGATTCATCTTAGAGTTGTTCTAAGGAAAACATAGAAATTTGTGCGATATTAAAAACAAACTTCCTCGATTTGCTGAAATTTGAGCCGCCATTATTTGTGGTTTCATATTACATCCACTCTTTTCAGGCGGAACGGTGAATGCTCCGCTTGGTTCGGCCAACTCTCACCTTTGACCTTCGCTTTTGTATATTTCAAGATAAAAAGTATAAGTTGCATATTTTTAATAACCAAATTAGTAGAGTTCAATTTTATTTCTTTAGTACCAGCACCCCGCGGTTTTACCAGCTCAGTTCCATAGATTACTTTTCATTGCAAGGAAGTTCAGGGAACGGCAACTACGCGTTGAAAATCAGAGAGTGTTAGAAGTTGAAAATAAAAAGTAGAATCAAATAAATGAATCGCATTGCCTTGCACTCCGCGCGAGTGGCGCGCTGCAATCACATTAGGTCCTCGCTCGCACGCCGCGACACCACAAATTGCCCTAAGGGCCGGCGCAGACTCAATTGCCGTAATTCAGTTACCGGATCGATTACCAGCGAGTGCGCGCTCCGCTTTACACCGTTCGATCCTTAATTGTATTAATGGAGCATCGCTGGCAAATCATTGCAATTGCCATTTTGGTTTCCAGATCCATTCTAAATGTGCACTTATGTCAATGACGTGGAATACCTTTTCGGTTTTCCGTAATGAGTTGCTGACTCAGTTATTTTGGTAGTGAGTCTGGGTATGAAGCCGTAGGTCATATATATAGGTTTGATTTGTGTCATAATAATGTTTGGTAAAGGAGAAATGTTTAATTTAATCACTGGATTTTTATTTCTTTTTGAATCGTTCTTTTGTCTAGTCTCAGGGCGCCTTACATAACGTTCACCGAGTTGCGGACTCTCTTCCAGAACCCGTCTGTCTACCCCAATGGTTCTGCAACAGATATGACCAGTCCACTGTCACAATTCAGATGGCTAACGGTTTTGTTTCTACTCGTATATAGCGACTTTCAGACTTTTTTGTCACTTCTTGTTTTATTCCTTGAAAGTTTATGGATTTACATCCATATTTTTTGCTACAGTTTACGCATTTGTTTTTTTTTTTTCAAACTTTATCCTTTTCAAGTTTTAGTAAAAAAAAACGATATTTTCGAAATTTTCTTTGGCCGGCGTGCCATAGCTGAAAACTGGCTACTTTCAATTCAAAAGGTGCCATATTTATATTAAATACTACAAAGCTTTGTAGGTCTGTGGACCAAAGGAAGCCGGGGTAAGACGGCGCAGGCGTGTTATTTCGGCAAGCAGTTAGCATACAGAGCGTATGCGGAATTGTTACTAATACGTATTGTATTTAATAATTCGAGCGAACGTGCCTCCGCAAACGGGCACGTCTCCGAGCTTCGTTTAGAACGTGTGTGTAATATGTCGGAGGGGTATGGTTACAATTCTTGAACCGGTGCTTTCATTAACATAAACAGCTGGCTAAATATTTCCACTGCTAAGACTTAGGAGGCCTTATCATGTAAGATAAGAGCTAAGGTGATGAGGTTCTGTGCGGTTTGTCCAGATTGCCTATGACATCGGAATATTATTGGAACATGTCAATTTCCTCACAATGTTTTCCTTTAACCATTGAAACCGGAGTGACGACATATGGAAGATGTAGTAGATGGAAAGATGGGGATGGAGAATGGAGTGGTGAGCCATGGGAGAGGCTTATGTCCAGCAGTGAACTAATATGGGCAAATGATCGTTGACGATCATCAGCCTATCTTATTCTATGGCCATTTATTGCTTGTTATCTTCCGTATCTATGATGTTGATGTTGATTTATGGAAATATATTTGTTACAATTGGTTTTAATTAAGACATTGTAGATGATGAAACTGGAGTAAAATTAACAAATCCTCAAACAAATAAAATTGAAACATTTCATAAAGTGCGCCGAAGTTGGCAGTCTGCCCCTTGGCGGCGCGCCGATCCCGCTCTAGGATAAGGGATTTACAAGTTTGCTTGTCTCGAGGCGTCCTCAGAAACAGGATCTTAGTTCCGAAATGTTCCGAAATAATACTTAGACTCGCGATTTCATCTCCGAGCTTTGTTGTGGTTTGTGCAGATTAAAGAGTTTCCGAAGTTCGTGAGCACTTAACTTGTGTTTTCTGTAAGAGTTGCCGAATTTATAACTAAGTAAATGTTAGAAAAGTTTTTGTAATTGAAATTCTAATAGGTACTGTAAAACGAGATGGTGTATGATGTAAGTATGATAATAATAAAAAAACAAGCCTTACAGTTGTCTCATATAATCTGTAACATCTGAAATGTTATTGAAATTGTACTTCTACTAGCTGTTTGTTCCAGCTTCACTCGGATATTGAAATAACAACTATTCTATCTTTCAAGTGGGATCTAACTGCAAACGGTGTAGAAATTTGTTTAAAATAGGTTTCGTTGTTTAAAAACCCAACGCTGACAAATATCGTGACGTGTAATATTTATTAAGATTAGCGCGTTAGAGAAAAAAGAGTAGGTATTTATTTTTACGATGCGCGCTCATGTCGCCACGTCACGATAAACCAACACCCTAAAGTTAGCCAGTCAACATTCGTAAATCAATAACACAATCTGAAAACAACGTTACATTCGTAAAAAGCCGAGAAACCGAGTATATAAATCAAATGTAATGCGGAACTGGATCGCAGGCGTAATCCGGGGCGCGGTAACCGCTTGTAACCGGATTTAACCGGATACGGACGACCCGGGCACCTGCGATAACGAGCTCTCTCAGTGCTATGTACTCGTTCGTTACCGCTTTGTACCGGAATGTTCTGGTTTCTTCAAAAGATTGAATTAGTTGGCTGTGGCCGCGACATGTCCACTTTTATGAGCGTCGACGAGCCTTGATTTAGGTTGAGTTTAACCGGTATGACGGTGCAAGCAATTTGCGGTATGCACGGTACGGAAGAGATGAGACTAGGGAGACGATGTAGGTTAAGAGCTTATGTATTCTGTTTTAGAGGATAAGCTTTACGTTGTACAAATAAATATCTCACTCATATTATGTATGCGAAAGTTTCTATCTCTCTAAGGGTTTGTTGCAGGCTCTATACCGTCTGAACAACTGAATACATCGGGTTGAAATTTAGAAAACAGATTAAAATCTAGTATAGGACAAAGCCTACTTCTTTCTAGGGAGAAATAAAGAGAACAGTTACTGCACGGGTGAAACCGCACGGCACTGCTAGTAATACTTATTATGAATGCGGAAGTTTCTCTGTCTGTCTTTAATTCATTAATGTCTAAGGTACTGAAAATATTAAAATGAAATTTGGTACACAGCCAGTCCTACAAGATAGTAAGATCCTGAGGGGAGAGATATTTTTAATGCAATAAAAGGATTTTAAGTGTTTAAAATAGGAGATGAAAGTCTAGTAACACTATGTTTAAACAAATAGGATTGTCTATCGTGTACTTACGAGCAATTAAAACGTATCACATAACACGGTTTTCATCATGCATGTAATTACTTAACATAACACTAGAGTCTGACAGCAAACATAGCACTTTATAAATTACAACGCACGATTTAAATATTAATTCCACACGCTTATAGCCATTCTGACTAAGCTTAATATTCTGAAATGTGAACTTTACAGTGAAACGACAAGGTTTAATTTAGAGCGATTAACGCAGCGTCGTGATACCCAGCTGGTTGGTACGACCGGGTGATCGGCGGGCGAGGTGTTAAGGATTTGGGGTAGTTTAATTAGTTTACGTTCGGTTAAATGTTTGAGTAAAGTTGAACGGTTACAGGAAAAGTTGAGGGCAATGTGTGAAGCGTGCAGTGCATGGCGACCGAACGCGCTGGGAACTTGGGACTAGAATTAGTAAATTAATTGATGTGTATAATTGCAAAATGTGTAGATGTCACAATCGGGGAACTGTGGCTATATGTTTGTGGTGTGAAATACGAAAAAATCAGGTGACTCCCGCTCGGCTCGTATATACCTGGTGTAACGCGGATAGTATTATGGACACTTTTGCACTGAGTGCTGTTCGGGGAGGTTTAGTAAGTGAGTGACAAAAACTATTCTGTCCTGATGTGTTCATCGACAATACTATTATTATTTCTGTAATTTTAACTAGTTTTGATATGATAGATCATGTACCCGATATTTTTTAACGCATATCGTCGTTGCGCTTGCCAAATTCCATTTGTGCATTTTTTTTCATTTTCGTTTTTCGTACTAATTTTATCTCTGATTTTTTTCTATGTGTTGATAAAGTCCTTTTGTGATATTCCAACTAGAAACAATTTTAACAAATTCTTCAAGTGTTTTGACCGTTTGAAAAAAATCGTATGTGCAGAAATGCACATACGGGATTTGTGTTCCGTCTTCATTCGCGCGCCAACTGTGCTAGCAATGTGAGCGTTGTGGTGTGAACCACAACATAAAAACCTGATGTTTGTCTCGATTCTATTCGGCCAGGTAAAAACCTGGAGATCCAACTGTAAATGACATACGAGCTTTTCTGTAGGTATAAAATGGTAGTATCTACTACAAATTACGCCACCCTGATGAATGGACAATCCTGCCTCAGCGACTTCGTAGCTACAACTTGACAGTTGTTGTTACTCAACTGTATAACGAACCCCAAAAAATTGATAAAACTAAATACGATAGTCTTCAGTCTTTAAAACCGTTCATGCACCGTGACTATCATACGTTTTATGATAACCTTAATTACCTACAAGCAATAACTTGAAATTTTATTATTTTAAAAAATAAGCGATAATAATTTGTTTGATCTGTAACACAACGTTTGTTTGATAGGTGTTATTGAATCATGTTTGATTTTTATAAAGAAGTTTTTGATTTGTTTTTCTATTAAGTGTACAAGTTTTTAATAACTATAGGTATTTTAAAATGTTATGTTATGTTGACCAAATTATGCTCAGATCGAAGATCCCGATAACTTTCAACTCGAACTTCAAAATCGCTTCGAATCCTTAGATGAGTGCGTAACGGCGGACGAAATAAACGATAGGCTAGTGGAAACTGTTCATGCTGTTGGCAGAAAATTTTATGAGAGCCGACGCCAAAATAGAACCCAAAAGCTCTCCGATCAAACTCTAGATCTTATGGCGGTCAGACGAGATATGCGATTACAGTCTTCGGTCGACATGACGGTATACAGACGGCTCAATAGACAGATCTCTACGTGTGTGCGACGCGACATACGCTGCTTCAATACTTCGAGTATTGAAGAAGCCATCAAGCAAAACAAAGGCTCAAAAGTGTTCGCAAGAAATCTGTTTCTTGGGCAAAGTCAGCTGACCAAACTGAAGACCGATAGTGGTAACGTTGTCTCGTCGAAGCCTGAGATTTTGGAGGAGATTGAGAGGTTCTATGAACAGTTATACACCTCTACGCAAGCACAACCTGTCGTTAGCATGGCAAAAGACCCCAGAGCCAAGCTGACCCGACACTTTACCGAAGATATCCCAGAAGTCAGCCTGTATGAGATTAGGATGGCCCTCAAACAACTTAAAAAAAACAAAGCACCTGGCGACGACGGAATTACGACTGAGCTTCTGAGAGCGGGTGGAAAACCGGTACTTAAAGTCCTCCAGAAGCTGTTCGATTCCGTCATACTTGACGGTAGTACGCCAGAAGCGTGGAGCAGAAGTGTGGTGGTGCTCTTCTTCAAAAAAGGTGACAACACCTTGTTGAAGAACTACAGACCCATCTCACTTCTGAGTTCACTTCATAAGTTGTTTTCGAGGGTAATCACGAATCGTCTCGCACGCAGGTTTGACGACTTCCAGCCACCCGAACAAGCCGGTTTCCGAAAAGGCTATAGTACCATAGACCACATCCATGCGCTTCGGCAGATTATACAGAAAACCACAATGTCTGTCCGATTACAGGACCAGTGCACAAAACATATCCAGCTACAGAAAGGCGTGAGACTGGGAGATGTTATATCTCCGAAACTGTTCACTGCCGCGCTGGAAGATGTTTTCAAGCTACTGGACTGGAACGGATATGGCATCAATATCAACGGCGAATGCATCACTCACCTTCGGTTTGCCGACGACATAGTCATTGTGGAGGAGTCGATGGAGGACCTCGGTGCTATGCTCAGGGACCTCAGTAGAGTATCCCAACAGGTAGGTTTGAGGATGAATATGGACAAGACGAAGGTCATGTCAAATGTTCATGTCTCACCTGTACCGGTTATTGTTGGGAATACCACACTCGAAGTTGTTGACGAATACGTCTACCTGGGTCAAAAGATCCAATTAGGTAGATCCAACTTCGACAAAGAGGTCCAGCGAAGGATCCAACTCGGATGGGCAGCGTTCGGGAAACTTCGGCACATCTTTGAGTCCAAAATACCCCAATGCCTAAAGACGAAAGTCTTTAACCAGTGCGTGTTGCCAGTGATGACTTATGGAACTGAGACGTGGTCCTTCACTGTTGGTCTCATAACGAAGCTCAAAGTCCCACAGCGAGCTATGGAGAGAGCTATGCTCGGTCTCTTTGCGCGACAGAATCCGTAATGAGGATATTCGCAAAAGAACGAAAGTGGCTGACATAGCTCAAAGAGTAAGCAAGCTGAAGTGGCAATGGCAGGCCACATCGCTCGCAGAACTGACAACCGATGGGGAAAAAGGTTCTTGAGTGGCGACCACGAACCGGGAAACGTAGTGTTGGACGGCCTCCCACTAGATGGACAGATGACCTCACAAAGGTCGCTGGAAACCGCTGGTTGCAGGTTGCGCAGGACCGTTCGTTGTGGAAATCTAGGGGAGGCCTATGTTCAGCAGTGGACGTCTTGTGGCTGATGATGATGATGATGATGTTATGTTGTGCTAAAGCACTACTATTGCAATCGTAATAATAATAATTTGTGATATTAAAATTATAGCTTAGGATAATTGTTTTAAAGGGCCATAATTGATCTCATTATGTTTGATAGGTTTTGTAATTGTTAAAAACGACTGATTTATGAGTTAGTTTAGATTTACGAGATAGTTTTAGTAGTGCTTAATAATTTTATTCAAATTTGTTATGTAAGAAATCTAAAGAACACATAATACTAAACCTAAAATAACAACATTGTAACATTGCCAAACTCGTCATGTGTAATACTGCACATACTTCATTATTTTGGACTATTCTAAACCAGTTATGTGCTGTTTTTTGCTTAAAAACATTCTTGTTTCTTAAATAACAATTACCTACATGTTGCAAATTTTGTATTTTTATGTCTCAAATAAATGGCTATGATACTGCATTAATACTTTTTAAGTTTTTCTGATTGTTAATTAAATAACACGTTTTTTGTTGTTTCCCAAAACCTTACAAATTTCACATATGGAACTTGTCAGGCGCAGCGACGATATAGGCTTATGTTTGACCACCAACTCAGCTTAGAAAGCAACTGTATAGTCAAAATGAATGTACACTGACAATTAAGATACTAAGATACATTTGTATTTTTTTCGTTTAAAGACTTCTATGACGATTTTGCCAGAGATGGCTTGTACTGCCTGCTGTCTTTAGATAAGCGCAAAAGATCCTACATCCTGTAGCAGGAGGTAGGTATCCCAAAACATTGTCTATTAATTCAGAAAGTAGATTAAGTGGCAAATGTGGCATGTCCCTATGTGCAAAAAGTTATCGAAAATTACTTATTCATTTCTATTTTATTTTGATGAAAAGTATTATAAATATTGCCTTCAACACATCGTTAGAACGTGTCTAACAAATAGCGAGTGTATTAGGGTTCCGCGTGAATATTCATGGAGTGTCGCGGATGCGTGCGACCTTTTAAATTAAACACGTCATAGGATTCCGTATAGCTTGTTAGCATTGCGCCTGTTCGAGAAAACTGAATAAATAACCGTAATACAATTATTTGAACACGTACGGAAATCTAAATTTGAATAATTCGTCGAAATGTGTATCGTGACGAAATTTGAATACAACGTTTAATAAGGGTTTCTTTTGTGAAGTTAAATGTTGAATAATATTTGAGTGAAATCTACAAAAACAATTCAGAAACCACGACGTTGCTTTTCGTATGAGTGAGACCATATATACGTTTTATTGATAATGAAAACGCATAAAAAGGGGTTATTTATTTATGTGTGCTCACTGTGCTAGCGCTATTGTTGACACGTGCACAGGGTACCTATTATTTGTTGCGAATTTAGAGCCCGAAGAAAAATGATTTGATTTCATATAGAAATGATTATCTAGGACCTAGAACGTAATTTCGTTCTACATTCTTCCATATTTAAGTTTGTTTGTCAATGAATCAAATACGTACGCGTTTCACAATGATTTGAGAAGATGCGCTCTAGAAATCAGATTGAAATTAAATTATCTTATTTCAAAGGCTAGCTCCTTCAAGATAAATAAATAAATAAATAAATATTGGTGGAAAATTCACACACAACACCATCTGACCCCAAACTAAGCAAAGCTTGTAATATGGCGGCCAGATAGCTGATATAATACTTATATAGCTCTAAATACATACTTATTATACATAGAAACACCCAGACACAGTGCAAAACATTTGACTTGTTTTGATAGATTGTAATAACGTCGGTCAATATATATATTAAAATAAAATATAAAATAAAGTAACCACAATTATACACAAATCGTAAAAATAAATAAAAAAACCACTAACCTTTTCAAAACACCGGAACTCCGCCAATAGCACAAAATTCACATACAAAAACCTAGCGTCCTCACACGAGCGCGACTTCACTCTATACCCCGGTTTCTTATAAAAATACTTATAACCCGTATACTCCGAACTGTCCAAGTCTACTTTTAAGCCCCCAGAAAACGTCCAGTCACCGCCGCAGCCGCAACAAATTCCTTTGGTCATGAATTTTTCCCACACACGATTTTCGGGATCGACATATCCGGTTTCTGTGCAACCGGATATTCGGGGTGGGTGTTTGCGCCCTATTACGTATCTTTGGGGTAGCCCAAATGTGGTTAAAGCGACGTTGGATGCATGTCCTTGCAGCCCAAACGTCGTTAAAGCTATGCTGGAGTCTGTTATGGAGTAGTCTGGGCCGGCCGCCCCCGCGTGTGAGCGCGGGCGGCCCGGCCATGTCCCCGAGTTTGGTAGAACCTTCAGCCCCCTGGGCTTCCTTTGCAGCTTCCACTCTTCAGGGCTCAGATCAGCTGGTGGCCGCCATTTCCATTTGGCTATCACTCGTAATCTTTATGAGGGAATCTTCAGGCAGTTCTTTGGCACATTTGAGTTTTGGTCGTTTTCGTTGTGGCGTGATTAGTACTCATCAGGTTTGTACCTCCTATTTTTTTTTGTTTAGTCGATGGAAGAGATTGTGTCAATGGATTATAGGAAATTTGCATTTTTACAAAATAATGCATTACACCGAGTAATTATATTTTTTTAAACTTGGCAACGTGTTTATGTCGTAATCAATTGCGATAAAGTTACGGATGGTCTAGTCAGGAAAACGGCGACTGCCGATCCAGAGGCTCTCCGAGTTCAAAACTACGCGCACTGTCTTTTCGAAGTCATGTGCGTAATATCACTAACTTAAAACGGTGAAGGAAAACACCGTAAGGAAATCTAAGTGAACCAACCCGCCTCGAGCCAGCGTGGTGGATTATGGCCTTGACTCCTTCCTTGCGAGATAAGGCCCCAAGTCCCAGCAGTGGGAACATTTAGTGGACTGTTTTTGCAATTGTGGTGGTTACTACCTTTCTTACAGAACCTATACATTTTCAGGTAGCTATATAGATATCACATTTAATAAAACATATTGATACATTTTATTAGCTTCTTTAATACAAACTTTGCTAGGTTTAGAGCTGGATAGTGTTGTTTAGAAAATGTCAACGCATATTTATATTTCGATGACAACGAATATTCCCATCTACGTTTTCTTTATCTAAGTATCTTAATAAATTGTAAAACTCCACGATCGTCTCAATTCTCAGGAAAAACTAACTTGGATAATTCTTAAAAAAAAACGTAACAAAACCTACGGAAGAAATCTCGACAGTTCCAACTCGGGTTACTTACTAATTAAACTGAAAACCTACCCCCGGCTGAAATCACTGAATCATCCCCCTCCCGCCCCTCTTCGGAGGCCCATTAATCAAATAACTCCCCTGTGATTAATTAGAAAATCAGCAATTAGTACAATCGCTGGAATTAAGGAGCGACGTCTAGTTGGCTGCCTTTGCATCAATTTGGATAAATAATAATTTGTGGGAAGCAAGTATGCGATAATAACGTAAGCTATACTCACTGTTTCAAATTTCAACGCAACTAGCATTCACTGTTGTTAGTTTAATTAAAAGTTTGTTATTAAAACACTCAGTAATTTGACTGGCCTAGTGACTTAGTTGACAGTAAGCCTGCCTATGAAGCTGCGGGTCGAAGGTTCGATTCCCACCAAGGTCAAATATTTGTGTGATGGACTCAAATGTTTGTTCTGTGTCTGTTTGTTTATATGTTAAAAAAAGTATGTATTTATAATTATGTATGTACTAGCGCCCCGTGGTTTTACCCGCGTAGTTTCCGTTATTTTCCGAGATAAAAGTAGCCTATGTATTCAGACTATAACCTCTGTTCCAATTATCAACCCAATCCGTTCATACGTTACATGTTTAACCAAAAAAACTTCCATAACATTGACATTTATAATATTAGCAGGATTATAACAATTATCCGGCTTCCATGGTACAAGTTTTGCTTATTTTGGGGCTAGATGGCGTTGTGTGAGAGAGCTCCAATATTTAATTAATTATTATTATTTGTACGAATTTGTACCTATCGCCGTGGAGACCTTGGGTTATTGGGGAGAAGCTAAAGTGTTCATTTCAGAGTTGGGGCGCAGGCTCAGGGAGAATACAGGTGACTACCGCTCCGGCGCGTTCCTGCAGCAAAGGTTGGCCATTGCCATTCCACGTGGGAACGCAGCCAACGTCATGGGCACCGTTGCGCTGGAAACGGTTCGGAGAGGGCTATTTGGGGAATAGTTTTAATGTAGGAACTGACATGTTATTTATTTTGTTTATTGTATATTCATTTCTATTGTTAAACTAATGTATAATTCTTTATTTAATCAAATTATTATTACTAAATTAAAATGTGTCATTACTGGGCAAATACCTCCTTCTGTCTTTCTATACAGCCCGACCTAAAGTTTTGGTGTATCAGTTTTGTATCGTGAGATCCCAATCAAGCGTGATACTTGTCCTAAGTAAAATTCTTACAAGTACAAGCCGATACTCAATTTATCACCGCACCCACAATTTTCCTCCTATTTCTTCGTACTAATCCCTTTTTATAAGAAAATAAATTTGATGCCGTAATCCAGGCGAGGATTAATATCGTATTATGGGGACTTATGGGCTCCGGCGCGTAATGACCCCGGCGAATTGTTGTACGTTTTTTATTTTAGAAATAGCTTTTTTAGGAGAGTACCGGGTCTACCAAGCTGAGAGCTTGTTGATAAGAACATGACACATTACACACATATAGAGGCTAAATTTGAGCACGAAGAGTGCAAATCTAGGCTGTATTTGTGAATTTGAAGAGCTCAAATTTAGCGTATGGAAAGCGTTCCTTGAGTGGGTGGGTTAAATAATTGTTTTAAGGAGTTAATGAGACGTTATTATTTTTAAATGAACAAAACAGTTAATAAATCAGTGACCCGTCTCAATACACTACTGCAGTTAGCTTGTTTCTGTGTTTCTACAGATGCCGATGGTAAAATGTAACGTCTCTGGTAAGAACTTGGCTTCTCTCCAGATATGCGTAATTACCCAGCAGTAGAATCATACTTAGTAGTTGAACATTACCAGAACTACTGGTTAGCTTAAAAATACATTAGAAACGAGAGAGTAAGTGCCTACCTGAAGTTGATTGTTTCTTTCAAATAAACGGGTTTTTGAATAAAACGATGATATCAAGTATAATGTGTTTATAAGTCATTGAAATAGGTAATGTTTAGCTTATGGACTTTTTGTGTCTTAAGTTTTAAGGTATCTTCCTGAAACATTGAGGTTTCTGAATAAAAATTCAGAAACCTCAATGTTTTCCCACTAATTGTACACATGAAAAATTTGTGTGTTTATTGCTCAATCACGCCGAAACGTCTGAACGGGTCAGGTTGAAATTTGAAATACAGTTAGATTATAGTCTGGAATAGCAATATGTTACTTTTCATCACGAGAAAGTAACGGGAACGGGTAATACACGGGTAAAACCGTGGGCCTCTGCTAGCAATTTATTGACCTATAAAAAATTCTACTCGTACTAAAATTGTTAATGTCTATGTATGGATGTTTGTGGCTCTTTCACGTTGGAACGTACGAACGAAACGGTCTGAAATTTGGAACTTAGGTAGATTATAGTCTGGAAGATTACATGGGCTACTTTTAATCCCGAAAAAATAACGGGAATGTGAACTACGCGGGTAAAACCGCAGGGTACTGCTAGTGTGTTAATAGAAGCAAGCCACAATATACCACAGCAAGGGGTTCGTCGCACGTTGTTTGTCCCAAACCAAATCGGCACATGCCCTGAGGCGTCCAACGGAGTGGACGCACATCCCATTACTTCGGCTTCGGACCGGATCTCCCCATTTCCTAAACGCCTCATGGCGTGGGGCTTGTTTGAGGAAAAATGCACAAGAAAATACAGCCCCTTGTGTTTTCATAGAAAATCTTAAATTACACTTATTTAAATTATATTTATTACTGTATTCCAGTTTGAAGGGCAATTTTTCAGTGAAATTCCATAGAAATAAAACATCTTATATCTGTGATGAGCGCAGCGCGGTTCTAGGTAATGATTTGGACTCTTCATGACTCATCTCTCTATACTATTAAAAAAATATTTATCTAGCTGGGCCCGGTTTTACCCGCGTTCCCCTTCCCCTGATTTTTCTTCCTACCAGGCGCTCGTTTTGTTCGCCCTATCACCCAACGTATCGTTAAAAAATATTTTTTTTTGTTTCAAAATTACTACTGAATGAAATCTTTTTAAAACATTGTAAAAAAAATAAACTTGTGACAATTGGCCTCGGATACAGAACTTTGAGCTAGTGGAAAGGACCTTGTTATTTACTTTAGAGATAATTTCCATCATATTTTCAATACGTAGTTTATTCTTCTGTATTGAATTTCTTTTTGTTTTATATTATGTAACTGTTTATGACGTAAATTAGCCTAAAACATTGTAAATCCAGAAAGTTAAATAAAACTTTGAGAAAATTATATATTATTAATACCTTCAGAGCGTAAAAACGCTAAATCAGTACTTTCGGCCAAATCTAGAGCCCAATAAATCCAGAGCGTGTCCACGGACCGAGTCCGCGATCTATCTCCCGCCTTACAGATTTATACTCCCGACTCACTTAATTAGCCCGGACTAAGGGCACTAGAAGTGCTTAATTACTTGTACTTCGTAGAAATTTTACAAGTTTATCACTATCACTTGATTTACAGCAAAGGCAAAATGAAAAAGATTCCTAGAAATTCCAACGAAAAATATCTTTTCAAGACTTGTGATTTCAAATGTTTGTTGTTTAGTCACGTCGGAAAGGGTAACTTGGGAACACAAACTATACTTTTTATCACGAGAAAATAACAGGAACGATAACTATACGGGTAAAACTGGAGGGAGTTGTTAGTGTTTTATATTGAAAATATTACACAAGATTTAATCACGATATGAATTATAAATTATTTTTGTTTTCAACACGAGGTCAAATTGAAACCTTAAGCGAAAGTTTATAAGCTACAAAATGCGTTATCCTGCAATGTGTAATAAGATAAAATGAATTTACAAAATTAATTATCATAAAAATACTGATAGTCTAGTGATTAAAACACTCATCATCTAAACATGAGGTTATACGCGAACAGCGAAATTCTAAGCTAGATATGAGGCTATAAGCGTGTAGCAAAATTCAATTTAAATGATTGATCAATATTAATTTAACACTCAATATTTTCAGGTTCTACTCAGACTTTTGATTTGTTACTTATCTAGTTCAAATATTAAAGTTATTAATTGTCGCTATTATCGTCTATTATCAACATATTGAATTATGAGAAAACTACTTAATCAGAAATCATCATGTATGTCTCAGCAAGTCATATAAAATCATATCAATCCAAAGAACACATCCAGTATCCCCCAAGTCCTTGCGCTTCACTTAACTGCCCTTAAGTTGGGGTTAAGTGCGACTGATGGCCTGCAAACGGAGCTGAGACAATCTTCTGATGCGTTTCAACTTGGCTTAAGTTAGCTCAGCTTAAGTAAGTTTAAGTTACGAGTAAGTTCACTTCAACGGAGTCAGCTCAATTGACTGTCTGAGAAGGTAACTTAGGTATTACTGGATAGCTTAGGAGACTCCGGGTAAGTTAGTATTCAATGTGTTCTGTGGTACAAGGATTTCGTTTTCAATTTTTGTGATAGCTTTAGAAAATGAGACATTTATTTTATATAACTATACTAATAATATAACGCTGTAGGGCTTTTTTTGTTTGAAAGTGATAATCTATGGAACTACTCGACCGAATTCAAAAATTGTTTCGCCGTTGGATATGTACTTGATCAGTGAGTGATATAGGTTATATATTTTGTACCGCAGGTGTAGCCGGGGCGGACCGTTACTTTTATACATAAAATGACAGGAAAAGCAAGATGTGTGCATGATGGTAGAAAAACAGTTGCTAATACCATCACATTGTCACGTAGCCAATTATTTGCACATGAAAATTACAAATGACAGCCCTACACTGCTCGTTATCCTTAGATATAAGATGATTTTATCTATTATTGATGACCTCTGTGCTCTAAATTATCCTTTTTTTTAATCTTTACAGCTCCTAAAATAGATTTACTCAAAGCGTACGGAAACCAAAAAGCTGAGATAGATTTTGGAGTAAAGTAAAATTAGTATCTATTTCAATTTGGCAATTTTAGTTTAAAGTTTTATCATTCTTAAGAACTCAAATAGAGAAAAAATGAATTTCAGTGACACTTTAGAACAGAAAAATATTTCTCTTTTATTTCCTATCGTCAAATTTTATTTATATTTCCCAAGAAATACAAATTTCCCACACCATCGCGCCCCAAACTAATGAATGCTTGTACCATAGAAGCTAGTGAGCTTCTAGCTTCAAGCTTATATAATACTTATGTGATTGTAAATAAATAGTTATTAAACTTACAAACATCCAGACTCAGAACAAATATTTGTATTCATCCATCGAACTCTTAAAAACGGCAGAAGCGGCAAACAAGATTCTACTATAGCGATGCAAAATCAGGTGACGTCTCCTGATTTAGTCTCAGTCGCAACAAGGAGTTGTGTAGAATCGCTGACAATTCTATTTTCAAAACTTTCATACAAATTTTCGCCACGTTATGTTGTCTTTAGATTATAGCATACCTCATCTTCGTTTCTTTAACTATATCGATGTATTCATCACACAAATTATGAGTGAGTCATGAGCGGGAATCGGCCCCACACCTGTGGCTATTTTACTTTACTTAAACTTAAATCCTCAGCAGTTCACAAAGCAGCAGTACAAAGTTCTTATGATTTAATACTTATTTAGTAAAATAATATTTAGTTTTCATTTCAACGAGTTTAACATACGACTTTCTTTAAATATAAAAGAAAGCGTAAATCAAATAAAACAAAATCGAATTAATCTGAAGTTCTTAACAAGTTGTCTTAACAAGTCATATAAAATCATTCCTGAACATTTCAATTACTTATAACTGAAATAGCTATAAATATATTTTAACTATTATCTTACTAACATTTACAACAAACTTTGCTGATCAATGAACCAACTTCTGGTACAGATCCGCGGCAGACCCACGTATTTCCGGCCACTTCCCCTACTTCCGGCGAACAGAAACTAGGTGACGTTATCTGTCCGTCTGTCTGTTACGGCTACCGAAGTAATCTCTTCGTTTGTTTGCTAAGTTTACAAGCTTGGCACTTATCTGGGAGAACTACTATCGCGTATACTTACAAAATCAGTGAAATTCCGACGAAACCCTTTAGTTATATCATTTGACCGACACAATAAACTAAAGTGAGCGACTAACCTATGAACAATTTTATAGATCATGTAGCCACTATCGTATTACGCTAGCAAATAGACAAGAAATAAAAATAAATGTGTAGTACTAACAATTTGTCAAGCATAAATGTAGTTTTGTTCGAAAGATAAGGAGTCGTGGTAGATAGTTCTTATCGAGATACCTTCTGAAAAGGGTGCTTACGTGAGAGCTTTCAGAGCTTTAAGGGAAATCTACAATCGGACTGAGCGTTTACTCAAACTGTGCGATTTTACCAATAAAATCTTATACCTTTAAACGACCAATTCTTGTAAGTATATATATATAATCTGAATCTCGGAAACGGCTCGAACGATTTTTATGAAATTATGTATACAAAGGATTTCGGGGACGATAAATCAATCTAGCTAGGTTTTATTTTTTTAAAACATCATTTTATGCGAGTTTTTAGACAACGAAAAACTCCTATAATGTCATTAGAATACGATTACTTATTTCGCCATTGTTCTTTAAGTCTAAATGGCTCAGACGGGTTATGCTCGTCCTCGGAGTCAACAAGCCCCGGTTCGAATCCTGATATTTACACTCGGGTCTGTTCTTTTTGTTCTTTTTTTCTGACAAAATCTTTTACTTAGAGCCCTTTATAAACGCATTTAAACCGAGCAGAGCTCGGTCAACCAGGTACTGTATGTTAGATCGCAAATATTGACAAATAACATGTATATATGTATTTGCATGTTACTTGTCTATATTTTATTAATGTAAAAATAAACTCCTCTATATGTTACGCAATAAGTACTAAGCATAAGTGTAAGTTTTCTATCGTACCCATGTAGTTTGAGTTCGACCCAGTCAGGATAATAAGTACCTGTAACAAGATAAAAGATATCGTTAGAAACAGCACGCAGGTTAAAGTATTAAATACAAGTCAGTTATTATAAAAAGCACGTACGTTTATATATATCTTAAATTCAACAATGTCTCTCTACCATCACACCGTCAGGCACATTTCCTGCTCGTCTTGTTACTTTTTTACTATGAATAATTGCCGATTTTCTTTAAACTTTTTCATTCACCGTTAAATCCAGTAGTACCGAGAAGCTTGTATTTGTGTACTTAGTAAAATACTCTAAGATTCAGACAGCATTCGAACCTACGTTCTCACGATTGTGATATCGCACGTTTGCACCACTGAGCCATCACGGCTTCAGAAATAACATAAACTCTTGCAATCATAAAAATCTAGAAATAAGTGTGTTTGAGCCCGTCTGACGATCGGCAGTTATCGGCGAATACGAACCAGATATCCGACTCACGCCAATAAAATCCTAAACACGTGTCAAACCTCTAATGTAAATGAACTACGTGAAAAGAGACCGCATACCCCGAATGAAGCGGTATTGCGCTACGACCCACAGGTTCTTCTAGGTAAGCATGTTCCATTGTAGACTGCATCATAAGTAAATACACTGATGAAAACTTTACTAAGGATAATTTTAAAATGGTGAAAAAATTTATAACGACTAAGGTTAAACGAAGAGCTTCAGAGTTAACGCATAATTATCAAATAAAGTGGAAAGTGGATGCAATCGGCTCCAGATTAAAATCAATGACGTGGAAAAGTAGCTTATACCCAGCAGTGAGAGAGAATTGAAAATGATGATAACGAATTTTAATGATAAAAATATTATTGGAATGGTTTAAATATAATGAAATAACTATTTGGTGGTCAAAAGCCGGCAATATAAGACAGAATTAATAAAACTAAGGCCCGCTTAATGAATAAAGGGGCCTTGGGTCGATGAAATACGTAAAGTCGTATGCCATACATGGATGAGAGCAGCATAGGATTAAGACAAATAGCGTACACAAAGATAGTGCTCAGCAGTACGCGACAACAGCCGTAGTGATGTAAGTATCTGTAAGTTCGCCTGATGAAGTCCCACACCTTTGACAGTTGTTCTACCGCTAAACAATAATGTGACAATAGCACTGAGTTCTATTTCAAAAGCCATAGTTTCCAGATAAATTACAGGGCTAAGAGATCAATTATTAAGAATAAAGTCTTATATCTTTGAGTGACGAATGCAGTATATTGCTAGGGGCATTGATATATACTTTTTTAAATAACTGCAGTGAGATGCACTTATTTAAAAGAACATTATCATATAAGAATATATTTACAAGAAATAACTGCACGTATTGTTCCGAAGAATGATGAAAACTCTGAATATTAATTAAGTAAAGTTTAACAAGTGAATTGATCGATTTAAGTACCACAATAATAACATTTTCAATTTTGTGTACAAGTAATCATGTTCCGGTTTTATCCTCTTCTTGTGCCACTTCAGTAAACCACGGTCGTAAAATAAAATCACTGATACTGAGATCACCTAAAGTTTTTACTGCCGTGTCTTTAACGGCACGTATAAATAATTCACGAAACCTGGGCGGAGGGGGGTACGCTTCGATTTACTCAGGAACTTGTCGTAAATTGGGACTAGTAACTAGGTCTACTTAAGGTATGCTGCTGTATTTGGCTTTGTTTGTTTTAGTTGTAATTTTTACTCGAGCTCAAACGGATGGGCCGATTTCGATGCGGTTTTTTTTTTTGAAGGTTAATATCCGTGCGGATGTTCTTAGCTATGTTTGGTTAATATCGATTCAAAATGGCCGCCTCCACAAAATGGCGGACAAAATATTTCTTCACAACCTACCTCAATATGGGTATCAAACGAAAGGGCTTGACTAGTAGAATACTTTGCATAATGACAAACTTCAAATCCAAGATCAAATTCAAGATGGCCGCCACCACAAAATGGCGGATTATATTATATTTTTCACTACTACCTCAATATGGGTATCAAACGAAAGGGCTTGACTAGTAGAATACTTTGCACAATGACAAACTTCAAATCCAAGATGGCCGCTACCACAAAATGGCGAAATACATTTTTTTTTCACAACTCCCTTAATATAGGTATCAAATGAAAGGGCTTGACTAGTAGAATATTGTACACATAACAAATCCCAGGAAGTCGGGGGTTAATCAAAATTTTTAATTTTGTTCTTGTTAAATAATCCAATGATAATTATTAATAGAGTGTTATATACGAGTAATAATATGTAAGTTACGCAATAAAACTAACATGCTCTTGGAACATACACGTAGAGATACTAGGACTAGGAAATTGATAAGTGTCATTACTCTACTGCTATGTTAATCATTCCAGCAAAAAAAACTTCACTTGTTCTAATTTCGTCTCTTTGGGTTTCAAGACAAAAATTTTAAATTTCATAAATTTCTATACCGTTTTTATTTTATTCAAACATTTGAGAGCTGTTATGCTCTTGTATGCCTTTAATTTATATTTGAAATCTATTTTTTTGTTAGTCATTTATTTTACACTTTAACTACTACTTACTTATTATTTTTCCGTTAAAATCAAATGTAATTGCTGAATCAGTTATTAAAACATAGAAATAAACCAACGTTTAAGCGAACATTCGCACTGGCTACATGCGAGTATACCGGATATTAAGTGCAAGTTGTAAATACGTCTCGTAAAGATACCGGATTCAGTGGAGATAAACAAATTTACCGCCAGAGGAAATGACGTTTCTAAATACTTTCGTTCGTATGTATATAATTACGAGTATAAAAATCATCAGAGTAAATTGAAATTTTTGAGAAATGTTCAAAAGTTTAAGCCTACTTTTTCAATTTAGAACAGATAGGGATGCGTTGCGGATGTTTGAAACTTGACGGTAACTAGGTACTAGATATGTCTATTCACAACTATATATTGTTAATATTAATTATAGTATCGGATTTGCATAATCATGCAAATGCTATGGATGAGAAAGCTTGTTTTTACTGTTTTTGTAATATTTCTTATTGAATGATATTTGGTACTCGCTTTTAGTGATAATGCCGCCCACTGTCGCACTAATTTATAATGTTTTTGTAAATGTTTCGCTATGTATTTCGTTAGGATTAGTTACGGCTTGCCCGTTGTATCCAAAGGTATAAAACATCGATAAGGAATATCATATCGAGTGAGACAAAAATAAATAAGACGTATGGAATTTAGAATATCAAGTACTTGTGCAGATTTTTCAATAAGTTTTCATGTTTCGTGTCACCGCGTCGGCGGACGGCGCACAAACAAATCTGTCTGGCGTATAGCTCTTATTTCCATCCGCCACTCACTACAGCTATTTCCTGCTGCTTCCACCGCGCAAGTTATAGGAGATAGCTATTTCCAATTTATCAACAAAACAAAACAAAATTAAGGGCCGCGTTGCTGTGTCTAGAATACAATCCTTGCATTGTTGAAGACATTGCTCTAAGCAATAAGGCCGCCAATTAAAATGTCAAGTTATAACAGTTTTTAAGTTTCTTTTCTCACTTTAGTTCTATGTTGTGGCTTTAATAAAAATAGTTTTCTTATCTTAAAATAGTCAAAACCCATAAAACTTGGTTATTACTTATTCTAGAAAATACGTTCCTGGGCAGTAGAATTTCTCACTACAGATCAACACGGCGCCAAGCGGCCTAGCCGTGTTCCGACGTGTTGTCTAGTGACACCATTAGGGGAAAACGGGTCAGAACAGTTGCTGCACTACTGCACGACCGGTCTGTCACACACCAATACTGTACATCGGGAAGCTAGTCATGGAGGGTAGCGGGATCCGAGGCACGGTTGCCGCGACCGACCGCAGATAGTTGGGGGCCCAAGTAGTGAGCTAGCCACTCATGAAAGGCTGCCCCGCCATCTAGCGAAAAATCCCAGGATGCGCTATCCTCCCGGTTGGCGACCGGATGACAAGGCCAGATAGACATCCCCGGCGGGGGGGCTCGGGCGTCCCCGCAGTCTCCAGGCTAGCTCCCCACTGGTGTATTCGTGTTGTGTGTTGTGACCAATGGTTAGTAGTGTGCGGCCTCGTTCCACTGCCGTTTTTCCACCGATCCACTCCCAAAACCAACATGAAAAAAGGAAATAATAGGAACAAGTGTAAAGAGCGGCTGCACGCCTTGTCAGTTAAAGTGCACCTCACAAATATTCGAGGTCTGCACTCCAATCTCTCAGCAGTCCACCATCACCTTGAGACTGAGCAGCCGACACTCTTGTTTCTTACGGAGACGCAGATAGGTTGTCCGTCAGACGTGGCGTACCTAACATATCCAGGTTATACCCTTGAGCACAAATTCCGGCCTCGTGCTGGTGTGTGCATGTACGCCCGTGACGACATCTGCTGTCGGCGTCTCCGTAACCTTGAGGACACTAGATTTTCTGTTCTTTGGGCACTTCTGGACACAGGTATAGATCTTGCTTGTGTGTATCGGTCGCACAGCGGAGACCAGGAGACGACTAGACTCATGGATTATTTAAGTGAGGCGGCGGACGCGGCTCAACAAAAGTACCCTTCGGCACAATTAGTGTTACTGGGGGATTTCAACGGCCATCATAAGGAATGGCTGTACCCATACCGGGACACTGACCACGCTGGGCAGGAAACGAGAAAGCTAGCTTTATCGTTAGACCTAACCCAGCTGGTCCAAGAGGCCACAAGGGTACCAGACGTTGAGTCGCATACACCTTATTGTTTAGACCTTCTGCTGACAACAGATCCAGACCGTTATTCCGTGGCGGTTTCTTCGCCGTTAGGCAGCTCCGACCACTGTCTGGTGAAATCTGTATCTGTCTACCATCCGCCTGACCCCAGCCCTAGAAGCAACCGGCGGTTGTGGCGATACAAGTCAGCAGACTGGGACGAGATGCGTTCTTTCTTTGCATCTTACCCATGGCAGCCATTGTGCTTCTCTTCTGGTGATCCTCAGTCTGCGCGGGTGCTGTGACTAATGTTATACGAACGGCTATGGAGTATTTCATTCCATACTCCGACGTCCCATTATCCAGCAAAGCTCGCCCTTGGTTTGGTTCTCAATGTAAAAGTGCTGAAGCATTGAAACATGAGTCCTACTTAGCCTGGGTTGATGCTCGACAGCGTAAGGCAAGGGACATACACCGGAAGAAGCAAGCGTTTAACAAGGCTGCTAAGGCATGCAAAAAGGTCCTTCAGCGGGCTCGTTTTGACCACATTAGTCGAATAGGGAACAAACTAGCTTCGTACCCTGCGGGCAGCAAAGCGTTTTGGTCCCTAGCTAAATCGGTCGAATCGAACTTCTGCCGCCCCTCACTCCCTCCATTGCTGAAACCTGATGGGACACTGGCTCACACTGCAACGGAGAAGGCAAACTTGTTTGCATCTCAGTTTGCGGAATCTTCGCGTCTAGATGCTGGTAGCGCGACACCTCCTATTCCACCTGGCTGTCCGTCGTTTATGTCAGAGATACATATTCGCCAAATGGAGGTTCGCAAAGTGCTACGCAATCTGGACGTGAATAAAGCCAGTGACCCAGATGGTATATGACTGCCCTAGTGGCTTAGTTGGTAGTAGCTCTGCCTGCGAAGCCGAGGGTCGTGGGTTCGATCCCCACCCAGTGCAAATATTTGTGTGATGAATTCAAATGTTTGCACTGTGTCTGGGTGTTTCTATGTATAATAAGTATGTATTTAAAACTATATAATTATTATATCAGCTATCTGGCTGCCATCACACAAGCTTTGCTTAGTTTGGGGTCAGATGGTGTTGTGTGTGAATTGTCCACCAATATTTATTTATTTTATTTATTTATTTATTCCTGCCCTACTGTTGAAGGCTTGTGCGCCTGAGTTGTCTCCGATACTAACGCGCCTTTTTAAGCTCTCTCTCCAAACTGGGCTAGTACCGAAGTCTTGAAGCTTGCCAATGTGCAACCAGTGCCCAAAAGGGTAGTCGTGCTGACCCTGCCAACTACAGGCCCATCTCTCGGTCACGTCCATACTCTGCAAGACTATGGAACGTGTCTTAAACCACAGGCTCCTGACGTACCTAGAATCAAACGACCTCCTAAGTGACCGGCAATACGGATTTCGCCGAAACCGGTCCACCGGAGATATTCTAGCGTACGTCACTCACATCTGGAGTGAAGCTATTGAGAAACACGGGGAAGCACTTGCAGTCTCCCTGGATATCTCGAAGGCTTTCGACAGGGTTTGGCATGATGCCCTTATAAGCAAGCTTTCTAGTTATGGTTTGTCTCCTGGGTTTATTGCATGGATATCGGACTTCTTGAGGATCGGTCCATACGAGTCGTCATTGATGGCTGCTCGTCGGATCAAATGGCTATCAATGCCGGAGTCCCTCAGGGGTCGGTACTTTCTGCGACGCTTTTCCTGCTACATATCAATGATCTGTTAAAGCCCGGTATTTTTGGGTACGCAGATGATAGCACCGTCGTAGAGAGTTACATATCTAGCGCGAGAGCCAGTGGGCAGCAAACTCAGGTATTGAGAGAGATTTGATCGAGCGTTTGACCTTGACCCTTGAGGCGGTGTCTAAATGGGGCGATGCCAATCTGGTCAAGTTCAACGAGAGTAAGACGCAGGCGTGTCTTTTCTCCGCAAAACGGAGTCCATTTCAACTGACTCCTACTTTTCGAGGTGTGTCCGTGCCGGTTTCTGACCGTCTTGAGCTTTTGGGCGTCACTTTGACATCTACGCTCAACTTTGGCTCGTATATCGAGTCCAAGGCTAAATTAGCTGCCAAAAACTGGGTGTCCTTTCAAAGGTGCGAAGGTACTTCAAGTCTGAACAGTTGCTCACATTATATCAAGCACAGATTCGCTCCTGTATGGAGTACTGTTCGCACCTTTGGGATGGATCGGCCAAGTATCAGCTGGAGGCCCTGGAATCGATCGAGAGACGTGCCAAAAGGCTCATAGGCAATGACACTCTTGTGCGAAAAAGACTTCAAAGTCTTGAGCATCGCCGAAAAATTGCTAGCCTATCGGTTTTTTTATCGGATACACTTCGGAGAGTGTGCGACTGATCTGCATGATCTAATACCACCTTGCCCTTTTTTCTATCGGAATGCTCGTAGCTCGAAAAAGCGACATCGTTTCATGGTTGATGTTCCAAAGACACGAACGAAGAGATTTGACTCTACGTTTGTGATAAGAACGTCTAGGCTGTGGAATACGTTGCCTGAGTGGGTTTTCCCCGATGGTTACAATCTTTGTGTCTTCAAATCGAGAGTGAATCGGTTTCTTCTAGGTAAACACGCTCCATCGTAGACCGCATCGTCGCTTAACATCAGGCGAGATGGCGGTCAAGTGTGAGCCTATAAAAGGTAAAAAAAAAAAAAAAAAGATAGTATTGATATTTGGAT
Organism: Ectropis grisescens; assembly: GCA_017562165.1. Lineage (NCBI taxonomy): Eukaryota > Metazoa > Arthropoda > Insecta > Lepidoptera > Geometridae > Ectropis > Ectropis grisescens. Next base: position 732,486 of record CM029773.1, on the reverse strand, counting down.
TCTAAAATCTCACCAATCCTATTGTAAAAGTAGAAGTTTGGATGTTTGCTGCTCAGACACATTTGAACGGCTGAACAGATCAGGTTGAAATTTAGAGTTTTTTTATGTGGTATGTATAGATTTTGTTCCGGAGTAGCACACGAGCTATTATTATTGCAGGAAAATCAAGAGTACGGGAACTACACGAGAAAAACAGCGGGGCACTCAAAAAGTTTACATTTACACTTTATTTAAGGGACACTGCCAAAAAGTTTACATATACTACGTATAGAGTTAGCACAGATCCTTTACTCAGAAAGCACGGGTGGCATCATAGATTTCGAATTTTTTTGTACATTCGACCTCTTTGGGTGGCATCTTTCTTGCCTTGTCGCTCTTGTGGAAGTGCAATACTTTTGTCGCGGCACGTCACTCTGTTGCCATAGAAAATATGCACGTCATCTGCTTAGACACAAAGAAACCGTGCGGAAAATCTAACTCTATACGTAGCGTAGTCTATGTAAACTCTTTGGGCACTGCTTTACATAAAAAATCCAATTTTGTTTCTTTGACTTCATAACAAACGTCAAAATTTCTTTATTAACTTCTTCTTTGAAAGTGTCCTATACTTTTTTTTTTATTTTTTAATAAAGTGTGACGAGACGATCAGGACATGTGCCTGATGGTAAGCAACATGCCTGACACATAACAGCACAGTGACACACAGCTATTGGAACATGAAGAGTCTAAATCATTACCTAGCACTGCACTGCGCTCGTCACCCAGAGATCTAAGATCTTATATCTCTAAGCTCTGTAATTTACTTATACCTATACTTGTATCTTTGATTTGCATGAAATAAAACTTAAGTGTTTGTGTTGTCCTGTCTGTCTGTTGGCGGTCTATCTTTATACGTGACATTGGCGGAATTAGCATTATTGTGAGGCTAAACCACTCAGATTGAAAACCTTCAATAAAAGCCATAAACCAAGAGTTGAAGTTGAACTTCCATTTCTTGTAAAAGTGTTGAAAACAGGGACGACATATATCTATCTACATCAACAACGCCAACAGCTATACAGTTCAAGCTCGACATCAAACTCCAAGACAGAGTACGCAAAACCGAAATGCGGTGGAGAACTAAAGTTCAGGACGTTGGATTTACAGTAACAAAGCTTAGCGCCGAACCTAAATGGCAACCTTATCACTTACAGCGAAGTAATAAGTTAAAATTTCCATTAGGTAACGATTGTTTCAGAATCTGGTAGTTAAGATCAGTATCTTGACCACCAAAGGCTTAATTTTATAACTCCCTTTTCCATATATTATCTATTTTTAAAACGAAAATGTATGGTTGTTACGTACATAAGTACATAAATACTGACTGGTACTCTTAACGCAAAAACTATCATATGAAAGTTGGTACACAAATAGTCTGAAACAACATGCAGTGTAGTGGTAGGACTCATGGCAGAGTCCGGCTAGAGAAGTATTCCAGTTATTCTACCGTCAATCAATAATGTGCAAACATGACTGTGTTACGATTTGAAGGGCAATGTTTCCGGAGAAATTACATAGCTTAAAGATATATAACATCTCAGATCTCTGCGTGACGACCCAGTCAGAAAGTGCAGTAGTAGATTATGATTTGGACTCTTCATCTTCCAATAGCTGCGTGGCACTATGCCGTTATGTGGCAGGCATGTTGGTTACCATCAAACACATGTCCTGTTGTCTGTTTGTCTATCCTACCTAAATATGTACCTCTTTATTAAAAAAAAAAATGTTATCCCGAAATATACGCGGGTGAAATCACAGGCTGCTTCAGTGTTTTATAATGCTCTAATTTCCATATTCTGTACATTGTAAGAAGGCAGCGAATGCGTCTCACTCCTTAGCTGTTATAATTACACTTATCATACAAAGTAATGGAGGAAATATACGTGTATTATACTTTCTAAATTAAAACTACCCTCTCCCCCTCTACAGTAAACAGGGTTAAACAAAAAGGAAGTAATAAGTCGAAATGAACATTTTCGCTATAACGGTAATTTAAATTTAATAAAAATAAAAAACAAAATCTTGACTCTACGAAATGAAGGCACGGTAAAGGTATTTGTCTGTTTTTTCTGGTCCATGGTGAAAAATATCAGTATAGGCGATCAGGCGAAATGACAGTCAAGTGAAACCTGTAAAAGTTAAAAAACATCTCCTTCACGCAAAAACTGTTTTTTTTTTACTCAAGTATAATTACTTGATCACCATCTCGCCTAATGTTAAGCGAAGATGAGGTCTACGATGGAGCGTAGAAGAAGCCGATTCACTATGGATTTGAAGACACAAAGATTGTAACCATCGGGAAAAACTTGATTCGGCGAAATGTATGTAGTATTTTTGGCATAATAAAAAAATGTTTAGTATAAAAATGTGCTAGCGGCGCCTGCGGTTTTACTCGGATCTTTTTTGTTTTCCTTACATTCCCGTAATGAAAGGTAGCCTATGTGGTATAGCAGACTACAATTTAATTGTGTTTCAAATTTTGTTTTGTGTCGTTCGGTTCAGGAAGGTATCTCTGCCCAGTGTACACGTAGCCTCATTGATTACCCCATAACTGCCATGACTTACCCCACAGTCCGCCATTTCCCGCCGAAAGGACAGGGGTGGGAGGGGGTACATTCTTCCCTGAGGCGCGCATGTGACCCGCATTCCTCGCCCCTCTGTGTCTCTTTGTGACAAACTGTATATTACCTACATTATCTACGCTGAAAAATGAAGTTTAGAAATATAACTAACAACCTCACTTCGCACAAGCTTTGTCTTGCAGTGGAAGTTCTCAAGAGGCATTTTTTCCGATTCTGTGAACAAATAATTGTACGAGTATTTATATACCTACATACTAGCGGATCTCCGTGGTTTTAATCGCGAAGTTCCTATTTCCATCATTTTCTCAGAATATGATATGTCTATGTGTTATTCCTGACTAGGTATAATCTGTTATCCAAATTTTAGACCGACCATTTTATTCACGTTTATATTTTTCCTTCTCTTATCTTATTCGCTTTGGTGTGTACAATAAAGAGCATCTATCTTAGTGGAAGTAGTTAAGTGTGTAGTATAGTGTATGTACGTCTCATCATATCCTATTATAATGATAATGTTTGGATGTTTGTTGCTCAATCACGTCGCAACGTATGAACGGATCGGAGTGAAATTTGGAACACAGATTATAATTTGGAAAAACACATACCTAGGCTTTTTATACCGGGGAAACAACGGGAACGGGACGCGGGTAAAACCGCGGGGTCTGCTAGTATAACATAGTTGTGGTACGACTCTATCCGTATTTAAAGCAGGATATGGTGTAGAAGGCAGTCAACTGCAGATGCGTTCGTCTAATCGAGCCGGAGGTCGGTAATGACCGTCAACGGGCCGCTAAGCCGGGCTGCGCAGATAGGGAGCGAGGCGCGCTCTCACCCCACTTACGGCTTTCCACGCTATTTCACACGTTTCCGCCGTGAGTGTGACATTACTGACACACAGACAAAAATATCTAACTTTTAGATATGAGATAAAGCCGTAATGGCCCAGTGGTTACAACGTGCTGTTCATAATCATGAGAATCAGAATCGTTCATTGCATAACTGTGTACAAAAAAAGATGGCAGGTACTAAACATAATTAAGTAACAACAGTTTACCCATTTCGGGCGTGTAATATTAAGTTTAACATACTACATATAAAATATTACGAATTTAGGTAACACATTTTACATGATGATTTAATATATAGATGGAGGATGGCATGCAACCCTCTCGCACCCCCTCACCTGCAACCCCGCAACAGCCGTTGAGCTTGCGTGCGCGACGTGCGGCAGCCCGCAGTGCCAAACGGGCAGCCACCGCGCGTGTGCACTCGCCTTGAAAAAGGCCGCCGGACGCGGCCGAAACTCGAGTCGGATTGACCGACTGTATATACGTGAGTGTCCCGTTATCCAATTAAATACATTTTACATGGTAACATTATTAAGTATTTACATGGGAATAAAAATAATTAAAAAAAATGAGGTTGCAGGTTCGAGACCCACCTGTATTTCTGAGTAGTTTCTCCAAGTTCAGCTATAAAAGAGTGTCATTGCTACTAGCTTCGAAAGTTCAATGGAAACATCGTGAGGCAATCACCATGTTCCAAGAATCTTTTGCGATGATGCCTCATGCTATTTTTAACATTATTTACCATTTATTTTAAGTAATACTTTTTGAGGATTTGATGTTGCAGTGAAGTCAGCCAATCTGCATCTTGACCACCGTGGTTGACTGTGGCTTAAATCCTGTGGGGAATCTATGGATTGATGCGGGTAATGGCGCGCTATTCTTGGAAACTGTGTGTCGCTCTAAACCGCGGATTCGAAAACATAAGAGTGTGCGTCGAAGCGAGAATCATTACATTTATTTGACATCGAGACTCTCGAGCCGCTCCACCGGCGCTAAGGTTGTCACTACTCGATTCTTTATCCACAACAGTATCAGTATACTGTTTGCTGGTAACTGGAAACTTGCTCTTTCCATCTACTGGTTTAGTTACCCGCTGATTTAAACTAGCAGATGCAATCACAACGATTTTTAAAGCATTTTGTTGTGTTGCAAATTGACAAGGATTATTAGGATATTATGACAAAACTGGAAATCCATTTCTTCCAGCTGTGGCTTTCGTTAACCGCCAGTTAAGCTAAGCAGGGACAAGGATTTTAACGATGTTTAGGGCATTTTGTTAAAGTTACCTACTGAATAACCGGGAATCGGTTCCTTCCATCTACTGGTTTAGTTACTGCCCATATTTTTCTCCTTTCTTGATGTTTGACTGCTCCTATTCTAGCCTTACCCGCCAAAGACCATAGAACTGACTAGTATATAAGTTTACTTTTATTATATTAATTATTATTTAATAAATGATATAATACGACAATGACAAAACAAACACAACAGTTTAGTGATTTTTTTAAATTAAAAGTAATTGTTTTTGAACTTAAACATCAAATAGCTACAGAACGTAATCTCTCAAATTCCCGATTCCCCGAATCTTCCCCTCCCAATGTATCACTCGTTTGTAAGCTCATTCCTTCCCCCCTCGGCTTCTCCGTTCCTCCGTCCCTCCGACTCTCGCTGAGTGACAGCTCCTGCGGTCATTGCCAACAAATCGCCAAATTTCCGGTTATCTTCCGATTCCCTTTGTATCCCGCGGAGTTTATCGGCTTTTGATAAAATACGAGTTTATTTTTGAGGGGAAATTGGGGTTTTAAGGAGTGTAGCTAGTGGCCGGAATGAATAATATTTAAGCCTTAAACACATACAATTCACTAGTTTTAGGACATATTTTAAGATTAATGTGCCCAGTGAAGTTACAAAGCATATATCATAATATACTATTTTAAAATGAAAATAAGTATTGTCAGATATGCAAACATTTAGATTTTGTTAATTTTACAAATACTTATAGGTGCTCGTCGATCAATCATCGAGTTCAATAAAAGTGGTATGTGACCAGACGGGAAGCTCTCGCTTTCAAATGAAACATAGTCATCAAAATTGGTTCACCCAGTGAAAAAATCCGAGGTAAGTATAAAATAGTGAATTGAGAGCTTCCTCCGTTTTTCAAGTCGGTTCAAACAAACACGGTGGGCTCGTGGCACGACGGAAAAATTCACAATCGTAAACATAAATATATTATTAGGACCAATTTTTACTTAATTTAAGTTGTTTGGTGTAGATGAAAAGTTTTTATTTGTTTACGCCTTTCAATAAACTTAGAGCAACATTACATTTGGCCCCTATGTATATTTTGAACAGGCGTTATAGTTTACTAAAGTCAGTAAAAAATAATGATTTTCGTGCATTAGTAGCAAAATTTGTAAGTAATTTCATAATAAAAGTTACTTGTGGATATTTATTGCTTTCGAAAACCAATTCGTCTGAAACTAAGGTCGTCGTCTAAACAGCACAACACACGTGGATTATTTATTTATTTATTTATTTATTTATTGCTATAAATACATTATTTTTCTAAAAAAAAATAGTTTTTTAGGTTACAATAATGCATTAACCCTGTATAAAGAGCGTTGCAATTTTACGCAATTATTATTAGTAAGGGCCCAACGGCGTTTGCGTCATAGATTTCGATTTTTTTGCTACGGTTTGCGTGCATAACATAAAATTGAAATTGACAATTATCTAACCACTACTAACTACATTTTGGTAAAATACTTAGTAGGTATTCTTTAAATATTTTTGCAGCACCGTGCTGAAGTAAGTGCTTTTCCAGGATACAACCTATTTGGTTTCCAAATTTCAGCAGACACGTAACGTTATTTTATCGTTATTGACATAGATTCTACATCTTAATGTCTTCTAGTTGTACAGAATAAAATGAAACGGAAACTAATGAACACAGTATAAAATTCAATTTAAATTGATACAGGGGCAACGACGATTCCAGAAGCCAACGTCATAGGTCATACCATTCTGCGCCGTCTGCGCTAACCCTAAGTCCTTTTGGTTGTAGAGGCACCTTGAAGCCTTAAGAGAAACTATAGAACCTGGAAACTTCTACAGGTCCTCTTAAAAAAAAACACATCCTTGACAAAATAAAAACCAACTCATATCATTAACTCCAACAAACAGCAGTGTTGTCGGTCGCCGGCCGCGACTGCGTTATTACCCAGTATTATCTAAAGACGCAAAAACAAGGAGTCGCCGTTGTTCGTTGTGATTCGTTTCCCTTCATGCTTGGAGGACGAGGGTCTCTACATCAATCACCCCCCTCCCCGCGAGTACACCCCCTGTTTCTGTGATTTGTCAGTGTGTGTGCCGTGGAACAAAAGACAGTACCAGAGATACCTTCACTGCTAGTAATGACTGTTTACTGTATTACCTGTACTTATAATTTCGTATCGTTGTATAGCATTCATAGCAGCACTATCACAGATTCCATTCAACCACACCATATGAGATTTTGTACGAGTTTATTAAAATCGCTAAAAAGCTTTTCGCAATATTTACAGAAATCAAAAATTTTCGCTGCCCCATTGGGCCAGTGTTAGTTGATTTCTCAAAAATATCTAATTTACGTAAGTGACTAAGTTTAATTTTTCGGAGAAAAATATTTTATTTTTAAGTTTTGTAAATTTCTCGGGCACTGAACATACACTCTTCAGATGATCGTTGGATTTAAATGTGTAAAGCACCCTAAAATTCTGCTTAATTAACTATAGTTTTTTTTTATTTAGAACAAATGAAATCTCTCAGAGCAGATCTTTAAGCTTTTGTTCATTTTATTTTTAAATAAAATGCAATAAATTAATCTGCCAATTAATTAAGTGCGCTAAATTTATTTAAGTCAGTTCTACCCTTTTTTTATTCACAGTAAAGATTGATAGTGAGCAATACGCTTGCCTAGCAGCACAGTGTCCCAAGTATTAGAACATGAAATATCTAAATCATTATCTTGCACTGCACTGCGCTCGTCCCCCAGTGATATAAGATTAATTATCTTTATATACTGTAATTTATCTGGAAACATAAGGCTATATGTAAAAACGACGAAGTTTAAGATAACCTACTAAGTACTTGGTTACTTATTTTATGAATGATGCATTACAAAAATATGATGACCTTAGTCACTGTCTCTTCGTTCCAGGGTGCGAGTGTGTTTGTTTGATGGTTTCTTCGGGCTGTAATTGGATGCAGGTTAAGAGGAAATAAATGGCGCAGTGCGTTTATGTTTGTCGCCGTTTAGCCTCAGCAGCTGGGAAATGTTACATGCAGGGTCTCTTTATCTAAATACGTTACAATAAATGTAACATAAACAAGTTTTGGATATGGATTATAAAAAAACCTTTGTCAAAATTCTACTTCATACTAATATTATAAATGTCAATGTTTGGATGTAATAAACATTCAAATGTCAATCTTAGCTCCATCTTATTAAACTTTGAAGTGAAAACGTGTAAAAACGTGTAAATTTTTACAGTACGTATATATATTTAGTATACAATATAGTTCGTGGGAAATGTTCGGTGATGATGACGCGAGTTCCATGTGTTTTGTTCATCTAAATAATCTATTTTCTTCAAAAAACAAAATCCGATTTCAATTTAAAATTTAATTCAGGCATTTCACCATATTCAAAAGTAAGCAATCACTATGCCATCGAGGTAAATTTTAGCTGTTTTTTGTTCTATTTCCAAAAACGCTACACCGATTTCGATAAAATTTATATGGGACCGCCGCTGAACTATGATCTACCAAACAAAAAAGAATCATCAACATGGATTCACAATTGGCGGCAGTAACGCGTAACACACTTACAATAAAAACACATACAACCGTACTGATAACCTCTTTTTTGGAAGTCCTCACCGCACCTACATTACCTACACGCTTTTTTTGAGTATTCACTTAAAACATAAAATATTAAGCAGTTGAATCTCTGCAGGAAGTCAGTCCGAGTCTCTAGTGCTACCGTAAAAGCCTCCGTAGTCACCAGTGCCTTATAAGTGGAAGATGGCGGAGTCAGCAGTTATCGCCGTATTTCCCCGCGTCAGGCGGCGCCGGAAATTGGAGCCAGTGATGAATGGATCGCCAAACGAGACTCAGCGAGCGGGACGCGCTATTATTCTGCGAATTATGTACGTAATACATCATCTGTATTTCTATCCAGCGAAGTTAAAAGGAGTGAGTGGACAGTAAATAAATTGGTGGACAATTTACACACAACACCATCTGACCATAAACTAAGCAAAGATGGAACTATGTTTTTAATTTTTCCTTCTTTGTTGATAAGAGTGATGGTAAGCAACATACCTGCGCGTAGCAGCTCAGTGTTACGTTATTGGAACATGAAGAGTCCAAATGATTACCTAACACAACACTGCGCTTGTCACCCAGATATATTTTTTTTTTATTAAATAAAGAGTGACGAGACGATCACGACATGTGCCTGATGGTAAGCAACATGCCTGACACATAACAGCATTACAGCACAGTGACACGCAGCTATTCGAACATGAAGTGTCCGAATCATTACCTAGCACTGCACTGCGCTCGTCACCCAGAGATCTAAGATCTTATATCTCTAAGCCCTGTAATTTCTCTGGAAACATTGCCCTTCAAGCCGGAACACAGTGATGTTTGCATATTACTGCTTGGCGGTAGAATAACTGGCAAAGGTGTGGTACTTCCTTAGGCGGACTTTACCAAGAGTCATATATTGTAGCCTCTACTACAACCCGCCTAATTCACTCAGTACCACAAGACCCATTCATCTCGATTATGACCGAACAACCGTCACCATCCGTAACTTCGCAGTCTATCGGTGATTTACTACGGAGATATTGGCACATAAGTTAGCGAGCCGGCAATGGGACGCGTCGCTTGACATCCAATCGGAAATGGATCGATCGGAGTTCCGCTCATATTTGTTCCTATTAGTTTTGGGTGAATTTGTGTCATTGTTTGTGAATTTAACTGGACCATTCAGTAGTGGCATGTTTGACGAAGATCAGTTAAAGGTAGTTAACCTTCAAAATGTGTCATCACTAAAAAGTGTTAACTTAAGGTATTATAATGTATTTTCTTTGAAAAAAACAAGAACCTACTTCAATTTAAAATTCAATTCAGGCTTCATAAGAAGAGCCAAACTTAATAAGAAGCTATCAATATATCGTCTAGATAAATGAAAGCAAAAATAATCATCAACATCGATTCACATACTTACATAAAAAATATAAAACAGAATTGAGAACCTCTCTTATTTGTAAAAATCCAGTGTTATGATCATGATGTCTGTTCCCTCCTAGTGACCTCTTCACCAAGTCAAACAACAATCAAGAAAGTTGACAATATTAATTAGTATGTGATGTGGTCTAACTCGATTTAACTTCTAATACAATTTTTTTTTTTTTTTTTTTTTTACACTTGACCGCCATCTCGCCTGATGTTAAGCGACGATGCGGTCTACAATGGAGCGTGTTTACCTAGAAGAAACCGATTCACTCTCGATTTGAAGACACAAAGATTGTAACCATCGGGGAAAACCCACTCAGGCAACGTATTCCACAGCCTAGACGTTCTTATCACAAAAGTAGAGTCAAATCTCTTCGTTCTTGTCTTTGGAACTTCAACCATGAAACGATGTCGCTTTTTCGAGCTACGAGCATTCCGATAGAAAAAAGGCAAGGTGGTATCAGATCATGCAAATCAGTCGCACACTCTCCAAAGTGTATCCGATAAAAACCGATAGGCTGGCAATTTTTCGGCGATGATCAAGACTTTGTAGTCTTTTTCGCAGAAGAGAGTCATTGCCTATGAGCCTTTTGGCACGTCTCTCGATCGATTCCAGGGCCTCCAGCTGATACTTAGCTGATCCATCCCAAAGGTGCGAACAGTACTCCATACAAGAGCGAATCTGTGCTTGATACAATGTGAGCAACTGTTCAGACTTGAAGTACCTTCGCACCTTTGAGAGGACACCTAGTTTTTTGGCAGCTAATTTAGCCTTGGACTTGATATACGAGCCAAAGTTGAGCGTGGATGTCAAAGTAACGCCCAAAAGCTCAAGACGGTCAGAAACTGTCACGGATACACCACGAAAAGTAGGAGTCAGTTGGAATGGACTCCTTTTTGCGGAGAACAAACACGCCTGCGTCTTACTCTCGTTGAACTTGACCAGATTGGCATCACCCCATTCAGACACCGCCTCAAGGGTCAAGCTCAAACGTTCAATCAAACTCTCTCTCAGTACCTGGGTTTGCTGCCCACTGGCTCTCGCGCTAGATATGTAGCTCTCTACAACGGTGCTATCATCTGCGTACCCAAAGATACCGGGCTTCAACAGATCATTAATATGTAGCAGGAAAAGTGTCGCAGAGAGTACCGACCCTTGAGGGACTCCAGCATTGATAGCCATTTGATCCGACGAGCAGCCATCAATGACGACTCGTATGGATCGATCCCTCTAGAAGTCCGATATCCACGCAATAAACCCAGGAGACAAACCATAACTTGAAAGCTTGCTTATAAGGCCATCATGCCAAACCCTGTCGAAAGCCTTCGAGATATCCAGGGAGACTGCAAGTGCTTCCCCGTGTTTCAAAATAATAACTAATGGACTAATTCTTCTTCAACTAGGTCTTCTTATGATAATAATATTCGAGCAAAGCCTGAACGAGTCGCAAATTTTTATACAAAATAAGTTTGTGTTTGACGACGTCTGATAAGCAAAGACGCAGCCTAGAAGAACATGCTAGCCTAGAAGGAACCAGAATTTTCCGAACACTTGACCGTTTAACTTATCGAACTAAACTCCAAGCAAACTCCGCAAACAGCTGTTATCCAGCCACAACACAGGACCTAGATTATCTTATTACTATAGGGATGAGACAAACTTTATCGATAATGTCAAAGTTGCAGAAACAGTTGTATAATTACCGAAAGTTATACGTTATAAGTTTCCATAAGCTAGAAGGTGCTAAAAATAAGTAAAGTCCATAAGTAAAGTCAGATCAGTGTATATTTTTTATGGTTGGGTGTGTGGAAGGATTTCGAAGTTTGTTAATTCAGAAATATGTTTAATGCTTGAATTTTGGTAGTTTAATAATTATATTGGTGGTCATTCCTTTTTATACATAGAGGAAATACATTTACGCACATCCTACTGCCTGGGGAAAGACGGTTGGGTAATGTTGGACTCGAGACCACAGACGGGCATAGCGCCCCCTTACTGACTTAATGCCCACTAGGTTTTAGTGGTGGTCATATTTCAACCCCAAGCTACTGGATCAGTATACAAACATGTACTAATTCATGCAATAATGAAATCCTACTAACATTAAAAAGTTCAATGGATGGATATTTGGATGTTTGTTGCTCAATCACATCGTAACGTATGAACGGATCGAGATGAAATTTGTAACACAGATAGATTATAGTCTGAAAGAACACACAGGGTTTTTATCCCGGGAAAACAACGGGAAAGGAAAAACGCGGGTAAAGAAAAAAAAAACAATAGGGGCCTGAAAATGCAGCGAAATGGTTCCAGTAAAGGATGGTACGGCAGTGTTTGCTTCGACTTGACTTGTCTTGACTTGGCGGGGGCACTGCCGTGCCCCCAGAGTATTGATCAATGTAATTTGAAAACACATTTCTGGCATAGTCTAGGCAGTGAAGCTCATATCTGGGCAGTTAGCGGCTAATCTAGCCCTGGCAGGTAAACCCGCAAGCTGCTGTTAGTCAACGGTAATCCGGTGATCAATATGCAATGTTTGCTTAATTCAAATGTGTAGTTTGGAGTTCTCTGGTAGATGAAGAAACGCAAAGGGAAGAAGATATTTTCAGTTCTATTATTTGGAAAAAAGTAACAACTCCTATTAACCCAGGGTAGATTTTGAATTGAAAATGCCATCACGCGCAATCCAGATCCGAAATGATATAATACCCGCGTGGTACATGGGTAGGGAAAGATTGCTTAACATTGAAACATAACAATATTAACCTAAATTATTAGACAGCAATTAATAATATAATGGCAATAGTTTCAGATTTCCATCAAATAACTGATTATAATTTCTGTCACCAGTTGATGGACAAAAAAATAATGATTTTAAGGACAGATCGATTGTGATTTTATAGAAAGTGAGGTGAATCTGTGAATCAAAGCCTGTCCTTCCTGGCAATGACACATGTTCTGACAAGTCTTTGCCCTATGTTGTTGGAGCGTTATTATTCTTTAGTAATAAACCAAAAAATGTCCTTTAATTCCTGATAAATATTAAAAAAATTGTAAGTCCGAAATTCTCTCTGTTTGTGTGTTACGCTTTCCCGCATAAACTGCTTAAAGCGAATCAAATAAAATTTGTCACTAAACGAATATAAGCGTTTTAACGGGTTCAAAAAGAAGATGAAGGTTTAAATGGAAATTTAATCATTTTTGGAGCTTAGAAGCTTGAAACTGTTGGTAGCTTGTTGGAAGCATGAAATAAAGCTTGAAATTCAAAGTTAAACAAAAAAATCATATTCATTTTACAAATTAAATAAAACAAAAATCCTCACTGATATTTTAGATAATCCGTGGGTTACCCCATGGGCCACGTCTAGTATTGATATACATAGATAGGAATATTATCAACTTATCTGTTGTATGTATAGTCCTTTGGCTTTCCATGAATTTCCTTAAGTAAGACCCGCCTCCTTGGCACAGAGCTCGACAAGACATAGGCGGGCCACAGGCTAAACTAAACTGCTGAACGGAATTTACGACTCGCCCGGACGTACACGATTGCAGTTCGAATGTAGATTAGTCTGTGACAAGATATTGCCGGGGTTAAGTGCGGTTAGACCCGTAGGGAAGTTAGCTGGTTATCTTACCGGACATAGGTGAATATCAGTTAAGGGTATCAAGGAATTTCTGATATTATTGTGAGTATTAAGACCCAAACCGTCGATCAGACAATCTTCTATACAAAATGAGTATGTTATGTTTTTGTGTGGTAGACCAAAAGAAGTCTTCACTTCAAAAAAGAAAATAACATAATACGAGAAAATAAAAATGCCCTGAGTTATTATTCGCTCATTATTCAAAGAATCAATAAAACTGTCACACAAAATCAACTTTATAAAGTGAAGCAAAAATCGTCGGAGTTTGCGGTGCAGCGCCTTCTGATGACAAAGTTTGTGCAGCGGCGAACCGCGACCGAGCGTGCGGCGCGCCTGGGCCACAGGCGGCAGCGATTTAATAGACGCTACTTTTCCCCTATTTTTCGTCAGAAAACTGATATTTTCCTTATGCCAACCCACACTTACCCAGCGTGGTAGATTATCTACTTGTCAGAGAGCTGCCAATGATAACGATTGATTATTTTTTTTGTAATTTACAAATGACACAAAAACGGGTGACAAAAATGAATTAATTTTTATTTTTTGTTGGAATACATATATATATGTAATTTATATAATAAATTATTTGTCAAAGAGATTCATTGAAAAAATTCAGTAAAACAGAGACCTGTCAGTCTTTCAATAATACTCTTTTGATATGAAATAAAAATTACAAATAAGGAAAATAGCGTTTAGAAAAACAAATGATATCTATATTATAGCATAAACAGCCCACTAAACATTCTCACTGATGGAGTTCGGGCATTTCTCTCAAGGAAAGAGTCAAAGTCATAATCCACCATGCTGAGCCAGTATGTTGTTGATGTACGACACATGACATCGAAATATTCTAGGATCATGTTGGTTATTTCATTTTCCTTCGCCTTTTTTAAGTAAGCGCCGTTGTGGTTAAAGTTACCCGCTAAAGTTTATGCCTTGCGATATATTTAACCAAAAGATTAAGGAGTCAGCGGGCGAACACGCTTCCTTACTCAGTTACGTTGCGTTTCCTCAGGGCTGCCACTCGCCGGCGCCGGTCTGAATTATATATGAGAAGCTCTTACCCCTAATAGTGAGCTTTAATACCTTGACAAATGTCACGTTACATGTAATCTTGCTTTTAGGCTCTGCCACATACGGCCATATTTTCCTTGACATAAATTACTTATTCAAATTTTGACAGTCAAAATATCGTGTAATTTACGTTTTGTGAAGTTTTATTATTTTTATTAATAATAATTATACTGATTCTAAATTTTTGATTCAAATATTTATTATTTGGACACATGATATGCGATGTGCATGAGCTAGAATATGCTAAATTGTGTATATATTTTGATTGTTCCCAAGTTTTTTTTTTATAAAATATTTCTAATTGTTCAAGGCTTGAACCATAGCAGGCGGCTTAACAATTATTAACTTTAACGGAATAAAACATTTATTAATCCTGATAACTTACTCTTCAATTACTTAATTTGAATTAAAATCCGTTCTCCCGTTACAGAGATACATGAGGATAAACATAAAATACACTGACACACTGATACAACGACAAAAGTTCGCATTTATGGTATTAAATGTGATTAAATATATAAAAAAATTAACAACTACATGTAGGTATATATTTTCAAAACTTGTGATTAACGTAACTTCTATTCAACAGCTATTAGAGCTACCCCTAACTACAAACACATGCACACCGCAGCCGCCGATCAATCACAGCGGGCCGCGGCACGCACACATCGACACAAGCTAATGTAACATTAGTGCTAGCAATAAAGTGAGCATTCTCGTGAATTCTCGTCTAATATATCAAACGAGATTTTCTCGTGGATTCAGAGGTTTTCCTCGCGTTATTACGAGTCTGGTTTTATTAGGGACTAGTTATGACATTCGAGAAGTTAGTGTTTTCGATGCTTTAGTGATTTTTATTATAACTTATCGCTGGCGTAACAGTTTTATAAAGCTCAGATAAAATCTAAATGAAATTCTGTGAAGCGTAAACTGTGAATTAAAATTCTACTTGTTATAATGTATAACTGTCAAAGTTTAAACATATGTGTGGCTGTTTGTACGTCTTTACGAACAACTGCTCAATGGATGTTGGATAGGTTTCGATGGAATTCGGTAGACATATAGATTTTAATTTGAAATTATACAAGCTATTTTTATCGAATCAAAATTACGGAACTTATTGATGGAATCCCAGGGGTGCTAGAAATGTTCAATATTTCTGCATTTTAAAGAGTTTCCTGGAATTACAATGAGGAGAGTTGGCAACCTAGCAATTTAAACACAATCTGTTTACAAAACTAGAACTATATGGTACATTAAGTGTAGTATATGTTTTGTCTAGTCTTGTATACTTTGCCGTAAAATTGTTAACGCTGTCAGATTATAACTTAACACGTAAGATTTTATTCCGACGGTGAGTTAGGTTAGTATATAATCTAGCGTCTATCTTAATATATATAAATCTCGTGTCACAATGTTTGTCCTCAATGGACTCCTAAACCACTTATCCGTTTTAATCAAATTTGGACACCGTGTGTAGATGGATCCAACTTAAAAGATAGGATAGTTTTTATTTCGATTAATATAGGCTTTATGTGACCATATCCGAGCGAAGCCGGAACGGGCCGCTAGTAGATTATAATGTTAAAACCTACATTATTTTTTCATCCACGCGGTGTCAGGAAACACCCACTCTAGCAGCACATCCGCTATATTCCCTGTCATTTAGAATCAGATCTCCAATCTCGCTGCACTAACGTGATAACGGGAGGCTCGAGAGGCTTTCATTATTGTGTCACGGCAGAAGTTATGATCCTCCGGCGTCTCTTCGCGAGATTTACCACAAATTGCTCAGGGATTTGCAGAAATACAGGAAAAAAGGTTTTTTTTCGATAACACGGGCGAAATCACATCTCAGTCGTGGTAATAGGGTATTGTTTGTTGTTTCGCTGAGGCTTTGGAGAGGAGTATTTTAGTGGGAATTTAAGTCAACACAATACGACATTTGGAGCAATTATTGTGATTTTATTCTTCCAAATTTTCTGAATGTTATTTTCCTGTAATGTTTTTACGATAAAAGTAGCCTTTAGCCTATTTTTGTAATCTAATATCTATATAGCCTCTAATAGACTTATTTTAAAAACATTAGCCTGTTCGCTTATGCTAAAAATTTAAACTATTTGTATACCTACCAATCAGTTTTTTTTGTTGTTTTAGTTGAGCTGCTTCAATTCTACATATGATATTTATATCCATAGTAAATAAACAAAAACTTTGGTCAAATTTTCTTATGCAGAATAAGCAAAGAAATTCGACCAACAAAACTATAACCGTACCTTTTAGTCCGACGAAGCAGATACACGCTACCTGAGCCAACACTTCCCGACCCAATTTCCCTGCTAATTTCCTAGATAAAACACATCCACTAATTGTCTTCATATCATGTCCTGCTCCTAAGTAAACAGTGTAAAAAGCTGGCGAGCTGATAGGGCACGCCGTGGGCCGAGGCGGGATTAAACTAATATTATCAGTTGGGGGTCCCGTGTGCCGCGGTGGGAGACGCTTCTATAGGGAACGAAGCTACACTGAGACTTTTCTGAGTAAACCATCTGCTTAGAAAAGACTTGGAGAAACTGAAAGTAAAAGTATAATACCTACTTTTGGACGTATAAAGCTAATGCTTTTGACGTGACAACGTCTTATAAATTGGTTTGCCGGGTGACACTTCAAGAAACAGCGTTACGCTCCGCTCACGTTATGCGCTCACAACGAGAGAGAGTGAGAGGCACGCGTCCCTTCCACTCGGCCATGGTTAGCCCGCCTAAGAGCGAGAGAGACAGACATAAAAAGTGAAAGGCACGTGTCCCTTCCGTAAAATTATTTTACCACTCAAAGTCGTTGTCACGTAAAACTTTCGCCCGTATACCGACTTTACAGGCAACCAATTTTTTTTCTATTTTATTTCCCTTTGACTGGTCTTGTGGCTTAGTTTGTAGTAAGTCGAGCGGTACGATAGAACATAGAGCAAAGTGGTAAGTATTAGATCATGTAGATCAGTTGCACACTCTCCAAAGTGTTTTCGTTATACAACCGTTATGCTAGAAATTTTGCGGCGATGTTCGAGGAGTGTTATTTATTGTACGCGCGCAAGAAATTGATAGTTAGTTATTATATTTTCTTTATTCATCGTGCAAAGAAGTTTAACTTTTTCCATATAGCAGATAATATCTTCAAATCAAAAAGAAGGATTAACTTGAAATTACTAACTATTTTGACTGAAATGTCTCTTAGTCTTAGTTAGTAAGGACTATTACCAGAGTCCGCCTGGGGAAGTACCACACCTTTGCCAGTTATTCTACCGCCAAGCAGTTATGTGAAAAGATTCCTGTGTTCCGATTTGAAGGGCAATGTTTCCAGAGTAATTACGAGGTTTAGAGATATAACATCTTAGATATCTGGGTGATGAGCGCAGTGCAGTGCTAGGTAATGATTTGGACTCTTAATGTTCCAATAGCTGCGTGTCCAGGCACATGTCCTGCTCGTCTCGTGTCTCTTACTCATTAATATTGTGCAAGAAGCTTCGTTTAAATATCGGGGGGATACTCCTCAGTTTACTACGACAAATATTATGTAATACAATTAAACGAATTAACAAAAAACGGCTATGTAGTTAGTTTATACGCTGTAGAAGTGGGAGCGAGAGGTATACCAGCAAAATCTCTCTATAACCTACTGAAAGACCTTGGCTTATCCAGAAGTGCAGTAAGTTCTATACTAGAACGTGTATCTAAAGCTGCACTAGTAGGCTCATATCAGATTTGGCTGGGCAGGGAGAGAAAGGCGAGTGGTGAAGGTGAGTGTTGATGTACGTCAGAAAGGGGCCCCTTAAACCTACGCCCGAGTCACAAGTCTCGGGAACTACTCGAGTTTTTCTCTCTCTGCCACACGATGGACCCGGCACCCGCACGGTGAATCCATGGAATGCTAAGAAAATCGTCTCTCTTTCAAAACACTAGCACTAGAAAATAAACTACGTAGCGATCAGGTACCTTCCGACCTACCGTTAGCAAATAAAATTTGCGGTATCCACAGTTCGAGATAACTAAGCCAGGCAGTTGTTCCGTCCCTAGGTTAGCCGATAACAATTATTTGACAGCATGATTTATCCGTCTGAATGTAAATGTGGACCACCTGTCGACTGCGAGGCTACGACCCTCCTCAACCTACTCATAAATAACTCCTCTTTAGATAACGATTTTACTAAAATATTTTACTTCTATTCAGTACAAGAGTAATTTGAATGCGTAACTTGAATGATTATGTAACATTACCTATCGATTACTATTAATATCATCGGTAGACACAATAGATACATAGTATTGGAATAGCTTGTAACTCCCAAAAGGTCTACTAGTACCTACTTTTATGGCTATCTATACTAATATTATAAAGCTGAAGAGTTTGTTTGTTTCTTTGAACGCCATAATCTCGGGAAGTACTGGTCCGAATTGAAAGATTATTTTTTTATTAGATAGTCCATTTATCGAGGAAGGCTATAGGCTATAGAAAATAACGCTACTATTAATAGAAGCGGAGCATGAATCAAGAATGTAACAAAATCGGGGAAAAATATTCCTTTTTGAGTGTTTTCGTACGTTTCGTGCTTTGACATGACACATGACAGCATGTGTCTAAGATTGCGTCATTGAATATCACAGATTACATACCTCTTGAATATAAACCTTTGCAATCAAATTTGTTGGCACGACCAATTTCCGACAGGTGGCGTAGCAGGTAGCTGAAGAGGTGTTTTGTTTGAAAGCGATATTCTCAGGAAGGACTGAACCGATTTCAGTAATTCTTTCACCGTTGTATATGTACGGGATCCTGATGAGTGCTATATAATGTACCAAGGGCGACGTCGGGGCGGACATCTAGTATAATTATAAAAGTAGAATATCAGTTATCTGGCTTCTATTGTACAAGATTTATACAGTTTTGGCGAGATGATGTGTAGTGAGAAATGTTCACCAATTTATATACCTTTTTTTTTTGCAGTGTAAATTTCTTTTGGCGTCCTACATACAGATTTTTCGTGGGCTGTGAATTGAATTCTAGCGTCACGCTCAGGAATTAAATAAACTCGGGACCATGGCCATTGGCCATCTAGAAATGCGTCAGCATTTCCCATTGGCTAAGACATTTCTAGATAGTCATGCTCATAGCCACGCCCTCCGTTTTCACCCGCGTAGTTTCTAAGCTATAAAATTCTGAGTTATAAGTTTTCACTTCTATCGGCAGTTCCTATGACTGCCAATAGTTATTTTGTTATACAAGAGTGCAAAGTTGATTTTTAACCGCGTGCTCAATTTTGATGACCGAGCAAGCGAAGGATTCTAAAATTGAATCACGAGCGCAGCGAGGGATTCAAAATTAGAATCCTGAGCGTAGCAAGGGAATCAAAAGAGCACAAGGTGAAAAATCTTTGCACTCGAGTGCAACACGTAACTTTTCATTCCACCTCAGCGAGGAAATGACTAAATGCAAATTTTAAAATGTTTTCGCGCTAAGCAAATTAAAAAAAAGTAAGTACACCAAGGAGGTTCCGAGTCTGAGTTTTTAACATATTAAAAAAAAATGTATGATGCATTCGGCACCAACGAGGTAGAAATAAATAGGTTGAATTATGTTTTGAATTCAAAACCTCAGTACACACGATGTTCTAAATTCAAATTTACTTTAACCTCTAGAGGGTGAAATCGACTTTTGCGCCCTGATATCGAGGAGCAAAAGTACTCTTTCCGAGCTGGTAGGATGAAAATATTTTTATATATACAAGTGAGCAGTGACAACGATCTTAAAGTTTATCCAGAACAATGTAAGCATAAGTAGCCTACTTTTCCAACTGTTGTGGTTCGAGCCCTCCTTCTTTCAAAGAGATAGTTAAGCCCATAATCCACCATGGTGTCTAAGTAAGGATTAGCTGACGATATTCTTGAATTAATTTTTTTACTTAGAATAGGACAGTTTCCCCACGCTGTTTTTGTCTTCGTTGAAACCAGTAGTGGATGACAAATTTGGACGCCGCTAGACCGCTGGTGCCGTAAGCTAACAAAAACGCTGTAAGCGTTTTGATTATAGTCAAATGTATGTAAAACTTTTTAAAATTTGTAACGTTTGACCGATTAAACAATGTATTTTTTTTTTTGTAAAATGTTGCTGTAAAAGAAAATATATTATAATTTATATTCTATGAAAACATCAAACTAGAAGTATCCATAATCTTATGACACGCCGGAGCGCTCTTTGTCCCGCCCCGTATCTCAATTGAAAGCGTCGCGCGTGACGCGACTCCTGATCCGAGGGAAAGAAAGAAATGCGGTTTTCATGTAACCTAATGTGAGATATTTATTCAAACTCGGCTACTGGTTATTCGTAGTTTTTGTATTCTGCGCTAGTGGAAGGATTACGGGCCCCTTTCACGCTTGGCACTTTTGCGTAACAATGAATGAAAATGTGTCACGTTTGCTGTTTCCAATCATCTTTTCTGTTTTTGAAGTTATACTTTTTTTTGTGAGATACGAAAAAATGATGAGAGTTTTTTTTGCGTTCACTGTCTTGAAAAAATAACAGCCTGTACCCTGAACTCAGTTAGTCAACGTTTTAGTAAACATTGTAAATAACTTCAGATTAATACTTCTTGCGTTGAAGATATTATCTAATCTATGGTATTTATTCTAAGTTAGTCTTCTTAACACGAGAAATAAAAAGGAGCAGTATTAATTCCTTGCGTGCTTACTTAAGTATACATAAACACACACTTTTTTCTGCAATGTGAATTTATGTGAAAGTTGGTTGTATTTTTAAAGACATTAATCACGTGATTTTGACGTTGAAGTAGCTGAAGAAAGTCATACGAATATGTGACTTTCCTCACTTTGGGATTTAGATAGACAGCTATAAGAAATGTTGACGTGTAGGTTAAACATGAACTCAATTTTAATACAAAACAACATCCAGCAATGGAAAACGGACGTTTATTGTTACTTGAAAGAAATTACTGTGAGTTGATTAAATAAAACATACAATAGTATTACTTGGCTTAATCACTTAGCTGTATTTTATAATTGTAAAAAATAAAAGTTTTATTTTGAATACAATCCAAGCCAAGTATTCGATGGTAAGCAATACGTCTCCTCATAACAGTACAGTGTCACTCAGCTTCTTAAACATGAAGACATGCAAAAAAAACTACTATATTGTGCTCGTCAGTCACAGACATAAGATCTATAATTATTGTATATATTTAATAATTTCACAGGAAACAATGTCTTTCAAACCTGACTACAGTGTACATTATTAGTACTATGTAGAATAACTGATACGGTATTTCCCCAGGTGGACTGCACAAAGAATCCTACCGCTCGATAAACGCATAAGGTACATTTTTATTCATTTTACAGTACCTAAACGCACGTTATGCTATTTTTTCACTTTGGATTTCCCTTTACATTCACGTCACGTGCTCCATTTTCAATCGACATTCACGTTGCGAGAACCAAGGCCCAAAAGCTCCATTGAGTCAACAAATCGAGGTTCTTGACAAAAAAGTAGAACTACAATGTTCTATAGATTTCAAGCAAACATATGTGGTAGTGGTGCCGCTAGTGTATGATCAGTGGCAACATAACTGTAACTATCGTGTAATCTGTGACATGTCACGCCAGATATGGAGCGTGTCATCATCGCAGCGTGACGGTCGGACCGTGACCATTCGCTTTTTGTTATTTCTGCTTTTCGGATTTCCATTGATAATGCAGAGTGACAATGAAGTACATAAACTTTTAATTGTATTTTTTTGGTAAAGTTTTGACAGCATCGCTAGGATGTCATTTAACATGTACGAGTAAGTAAATTCGAGAAATAAGAGAGGGACGATATCATACAGCGATTGTATTTCACTGTGAAATTTATGTTATATTTCCATTACTTTCGTTAAAATCCGCTTGGGGAAGTATCAAACCAGATACTTTTGTTTTTTTCTATGTTATTGTTTTTTTTTTTAAGTTATTGCATAGCTTTTATCGCGGACCTGGGGACCGAATTTTAGTGATCGTGCATCTCTTTCTTATGTTCACAAGAAAGAGGGATGGAAGACCGTAACGCCGTCCTCCCCACTCGGTCATTCGACTTTGAACCTTATTTGTATTAGCTTTACAGACTAAATGCTCTTAGCAGTGTTGCCAACTTAACGGATTTCCCGTGATATTTTTTAAGGTAAACAAATGTCACTCTTCAAAATAAAAGCAATTCCGAAAAATTGTTAACATCCCTATTGCTTATGTTGATAAAAATGCATGCAACATGCAATTGCTTTACCGCGGCAGTCCCCGAGTGCCACACTACTTTTTATTTTGTAATTTTAAGTGCTATAAAGAGTTTATCTATCTATCTACTTTTATCAGTCCTCAAGTCTGAGAAAGTTTAAAAACATTATTTTAATTTTATTTGTATTGTAATTTATTGTGTTTTTTATTAATTCAGACGTTGTTTTACCTCAAATAAATTCCTAATATTATAAATGTCATTGCTTTAATATTTGCACGTTTGTTGCTCAATCACGTCGTAACTTTTGAACAGATCAGAAAACAAAACTGAAATTTGTAACACAGTTCGGTTATACTCTGGAAGAAAACAAAGACTAATTTTTATGCCGAAAAAAATACGGAAACGAGAACTACGCGGGTAAGCCCGCGGGGTAGTGCTAGTTAATTATGATTGAAATAAAAAGAAGACTCAAACAATTCTCCGACAAACTTTCCTATTTGTAATATCAGCTTAAATGTGATATATCGAAACATTACTTGCTAACCCTACTTCATGCACAAGAACAAAATTAAACATTTTGATTAACCCCCGACTACCTCAGATTTATTATCTGTACAACATTCATACAGTACAATTGTCAAGCCCTTTCATTTGATACCCATATTAGGGGAGTTGTGAAAAAAGAAATGTATTTCGTCATTTTGTGATAGCGGCCATCTTGGATTTGAAATTTGTCATAGTGCAAAGTATTCTACTAGTTAAGCCCTTTCGTTTGATACTCGTATTGAGGTAGGTTGTGAAGAAATATTTTGTCCGCCATTTTGTGGAGGCAGCCATCTTGAATCGATATTAACCAAACATTGCTAAGAACATCCGCACGGTAATTAACCTTCAAATTAAAAAAAAAACCGCATCGAAATCGGCCATCCGTTTGAGCTCTACGGTGCCACAGGCAGACACACACACAGACAGACATCGACGTCAAACTTATAACACCCCTTTTTTTGGTCGGGGTTTACAAAATGACATAAAACGAGAGTCTGTGACGAGTCCACAATAACTTTATTTACCTGTGACATTTTTCATTTGTCTTTTATCTCATGTACTTTTACATTTACAGTTGCATTTACTTTTAATGCATGGAGTATACAAATTGTGACGAATTTACTTTGTGGCGAATCTACAATATCCCCGTAAATTTAGGTGTGGGAACAGTTAGTTAGTTCAGAGATATAAAGATTAGCCAGAAACCGCCAACTCGCAGCCGGAGTCTGGAGCTGAGAACTTCGATTACACGGGAGCACGGGACTCGAAGCCTTCGGGGAATATCCGATACAATACTGGAGAGTGGTTACACTTGGGAATAATAAGATTGTGTTTCGCCAGACATAAAGTTATTTCAGATTTAATAATTAAGCTATAATTAAAATAACATATTATTATTAATAATAAATTAAGATATGAATTAAAACTATTCTTAAATTTGAAATATGTTATCATATATTTATATATCCATTACTTATCGATTACTTACTTATTTTGTATATCCTTTACTTATTGATTTAAAAGCCTCTCATGCAATAGACTTTCTTATTATGAAAGTGAAACCTACTCGTCTAAGTCTTTGAAATAACAACCATGGAACGACGTCAAATTCTTATCAAGTTCAATAGCTGCAGATCAGTTTCACACTCAACGAAATGCATCCGATAAATACCGATAATCAATCATTTTTGCGACGATGTTCGACTTGGAGTCTTTTTCGTGCAATGGTGATAGGCACGTCTCTCGACCGATTCAAGAGCCCGATTCCATATTTTACTCCTTAGAGGCTACTAAACAACTCAAGCACATCATATAAGTACATTGCAAAACACTTTATCATACCACAAAACAAAAACTTATTTGGCTGCAAGCTGCTGCAAAATCCATTTGAAAATCGAAATATCTAAACCTCACAGAATGTGGCAACAGCGTTCGTCCCGTCGTAAACACGAGGGTACAAGTCTTATTTTATTTATCATCCCCGAA
Organism: Ectropis grisescens; assembly: GCA_017562165.1. Taxonomy (NCBI): domain Eukaryota; kingdom Metazoa; phylum Arthropoda; class Insecta; order Lepidoptera; family Geometridae; genus Ectropis; species Ectropis grisescens. The sequence goes on along the minus strand of CM029773.1, from coordinate 707,711 downwards.
ACAAGGGTGGTATCAATTATTACCGACGGGGAATGACCCGACGCAATAAACGTCCGCGCGCTACACGGCCACTCGTAATATAGGACCATGGGCTCTGGAAGGACGTAAGGGCAAGCCGGTGCCCAAATTATTACTGACTAGTAGAATACCGCAGTATCACTCGCGTAGTTTCCGATTAATTTAGCGAGATAAAGGTAGCCTACGTGCTTTTTTTTTATTAGCCGCTTCACTGACTCGCCGGGGTCAGTCAGTCCGGGGAACATTATTTAATGCCTATCTGCTATCCCAAGACTATAGTAATCTATCTGCCTCTAAGTACCAAATCCGAATCCCTTCAGCAGTTATGCTTAGAGACTAACAAACATCCATACAAACTTCTGCATTTATAATGTTGGTAAAAAGTAGGATAGAACTAGCTGTATAATATTACTCGCTGTCTCACAGGATTACGGAAATATTCTGTGTATTAAAAAGTTGCGATAAAAGTTTTTTAATGGAATTAACTTTTGTTAACATGAGTAGTGTAGTAATCATGTTCAATTACTACAAACTACTATACTAATCCAATGAAACTCTAAAGGTAATCAAGATGATTAAGCCCACTACCAGTTGGAAGCGTGCCCAGTATTCTGGCAGCATTGTGGTAGTTTTCTATTCGTCGTTAAGTTACAGCGTGAAAAAATGCAATGAATAAATAAACACACGTTTGTTTTGGTAATTTAAATAATTGTTAGACAACAAACACTTAGCAACGAAAATTCCGTGTCCATTCCACGGTTGCCCGGAAGAGAGCGCGATCTTTTAGCGGTAAGGTCGGTGTTTACTAAAATATTTTAAGGTATGATCTTAGTCTGCTTTTGTTTTTAGTATCATTTAATAAATTGAATCCATAAAAAATAAACTACAATGATAATTTTATCATTGTAGTTTATTTTTTACAGTACTAATTCTTGATAAAATTAAAGTATTTATTAGCAGTTTCCCCCGTCATAGCACAGAACGAATAGATTTTAGCACAGTTTATATAAGAGCTAGGTTTGTAGTGACCAACTTGCTCACTGACGCGGTAACGTTTGACCCGAGCCTCTGGCCTGTAAACTGCAGGCTTCAAAGCTTAAATGATGTTCGTGTCAGAGATCACAAATAATATAGAAATAGGTATAGGCATAGTCCTATTAATATTTTAATGTCAATGTTTGGATATTTGGATGTTCGTTGCTCAATCACGTCGAAACGTATGAACGGATCTGGATTAAATTTGGAAACAGTCTGGAAGGACAGATGGGTTATTTTTCATCCCGGGAAAATACCTAACTGGAACGAGAATACGGGGGTAAAACAGCGGGCCGCTGCTAGTGGTGTCATTGCGACAGCTTGGATGTCCAGATCTTTGTTGCTCAATCATGTCAGCTGAAGCTGAACGGATTGAAATGAAATTTAGAACACAGAGTAGAATGACTGGCCTCGTGGCTTAGTGGGTAGTGGCTCTGCTTGCGAAGCCGAGGGTTCGATCCCCACCCAGTGCAAATATTTGAGTGATGAATTCAAATATTTGTAATGTGTTTCTATGTATAATAAGTAAGTATTTAAAACTATACCTTATAAAACCTTTAAACGAGCAATTCTTATAGGTATATATATATAAATTTGAATCTCGGAAACGGCTCGAACGATGTTCATGAAATTATGTATACAGGGGGTTTCGGGGACGATAAATCGATCTAGCTAGGTTTTATTAAAAAAACGCCGTTTTATGCGCGTTTTTAGACAATGAAAAACTGTTATATAAAGATTAGAATGCGACGGTTAATTTCGCGACGGCGCGCGACAGTATATTAGCTCAGTTGGGAAGATGGGCGGTTATAATATGGTAGGTCCGGGTTCGAATCCAACCGGACACCTTTCTTTTTCAAGTTTTTTTTTGAGGAATCAGTAGGTACCTATGTGTCTAAGAACCGAGCAAAGCTCAGTCACACAGGTACTAAGTATTAAATCAGCTATCTGGCTGCCATAGTACAAGCTTTGCTTAGTTTGGAGTCAGATGGTGTTATGTGAGAATTGTCCAGCAATATTTATTTGTTTATTTTTAATACATATCATATTGTATATAGTCTGGAATAGCACATCGGCTGCTTTCTATCCCAGAAAAATGACGAGAACGATAACTTCACGGCTTAAACCACAGGACACGTAGTATATTTGAAAACAAGTAAATAAACAGTGTTCGTTGTCATTCAAAACTACTTTCATTACCCATCAGCTGCCACCGAGATGGTGCACTTGTAAGTGGGACGCTCCGGTCCCGGGTAATCCCGTGCGGACAGGTTAATCCGGGACATCGTGTCGCGTTCCGGTTAAATGCTCTCTATTTGTAGCATCCTTGTTAGCACGGAGTCTAGTAATCTCACTAATTACATAAATACTGAAGTTTGTGATTACTGCGAGAAATTCATGTGTCGTGAAACTAGACTTCAGGTTGATTTTATCTGATTCCTTTGACGTCACAAACGTCAAAAATTTTAAAACGCAAACGATTTTGCTTAAGAATTTCACACGTTTTTAGCTCGCAGTCATAGACCCATTTGCTCAATTGAGATACTGAAATGAGGAAAATAGTAAATCAATTATAATTTACATGTAACAATTAACATACATTATCTCACTAATCACTACATGGTAGGTACAGTATAAAACAAAGTCACTTTCCGTGTCTGTCCGTTCGTATATATGTTAGATCTTTAAAACCACAAAACAAATTTTGATGCGGTTTTTAAAATAGATAGAGTGATTCAAGCGGAAGGTTTATATGTATACCTAATATGTGCAACACTGATAAGAGTAAGGTGTATAAGAGAGTCCATAGTTCTAATATGATGTCATAATAAAACACATTTTTTGCGCTTACACTGCAAACGCTGGCTGAACCGTATGAGATAGATCAAAATAATGTACAGCGGTATTGTACCCTTCAAAAGTCTACAAAAGTCTGCAAAAGTATATGTCTCTAATCTCTTAGGATTTTTATTTTACTTTATATTCCCATTTTTAGTTTCAGCATTGTACCCGGGCAAAGCCGGGTTGGGTCACTAGTTATAAATATTATCAAAATAAACAACTTTGGACTTCAAATGTGACGTTTGTCACGCTCCGCCGCTAAGCAGCTACATTCGTATGTCGGTGGTTCGGTGACGTGGACCTAAAGAAAATCCCCAACGGAAAAGCTCTAAGCGTTGGTAAAGATTGTACTTTAAAACACGATTGATTACACATTTGCATACAGACATATTTATAAATACAAAATGCTGAGCTGAAAGCGATTGTGTTTATCGCCCGCATGCCGCGGCCGGCGACGGTTTGCAGAGTAGCTGTTGATACGCTCCGCTGTTGTTTCTGTCGATAAAACGATATCTGTGACGGCTGAGAGAAAGAAAGAAAGAAGAAAGAAAGAAAATTTTTATTAACACACAGACTAACAAAACACATACATAAGTAGTTTTTTCAAGTCCAACATTACAATGCTTATACGGTCCGTATGTGTGGGTACAAGTATGATCAGTGGGCCGCAAACTAAGCACATAGCTTGTATCTTGAGACCCGAGTGCATAAAACAAATATTTTCTGTGTACGATTGGAAAGTTATTAAACTATTAAATACCATTAACTTATTACATACAACATATAAAACCGTAACACTAACCTAAATAGTTATATTACTAGGTACTTGTAATAAAATAATTTAAAAATCTAACAAAAAAGCTAAGAATTATCGTTTTTGTCTGAAGGACCAAAACGTAAAAAAAGTTATTACCGCTTCACTCAGTACCGTGTCCACTTGTCGCTGTAAATACCGTGGAACAAACCTTCAGTTTCATGGTAAGACAATTTTAAGAGCAAGTCCCTAACGTTAGTTTTAAATGAGTACAGAGGAAGGTCGTGTTGGTCTTTCTTTAGTTTTCTACAGATACTACTGTAAACACATGGGAAAGAGTACAGTGGGCAACGTTTTGCAATAAGAGAGCCAACCCGAGGCACTGGGATCCTACAAGAGAGAGCACGCTTGTCCTTTATTACGCTGTAGTCCGGACGAGACCTCAAACTTCTGTGAGTATTCAAGGCAGCATAATACAGAAAGAGTTGTCGAACACGGAGCACTTTAAACTCTTTATAAAGTAAGTCCGTTGAAAATCGGAAGGGTTTACGGAGTATGACTTTAATAAGAGCTCTCTGTGCTCTCTCTGCCGTCATAAGAGAGATATCAGCTTCATCAATTTGTTTGGACCGATTCACTTAGCTTTTATAACATTTTACGGGTTTATTTAACTAAATAATTTAAAACAACGATCATCATTACAATTAACTCACATTCGTCCATTGCTGGATATAGGCCTCTCCAACAATATGCCACTTAGCTCGATTCTTCGCATTAGCGCCTTTTGTAAATCACCACTCCATCTAGTCTCAGGGCGTCCTTCACTACGTTCGCCAATTGCCTCAAATACCTACCCAAAAAGAACCAGCTCTCGGAATAAGAGACGTTGGTCTAGATTCACTGAGCGACGAATAAACACGAAGTTTTCAAATGCGCCATAAAACCAAAAACTGCACAGTAAACTTTTCTATTGCAAATTACATTCACAGAAATCTCATATTCGCAAACGGTTCAGCGAGGTTGACACTCTGTCCGCGACAGTACCGCTTGCAGTGCTTAACGAGCTTTTGTACCCAGATGTACTCAGTAGTAGCTGCTTTACTCACACTTGACGATACGATATTTTACTACATACTATTTCAAACTTTGCCTAACTCTCAACAGCAATAATATTACTGATTCGGGATAATCGAGAGAACCGATTTTCATAGGTTCGAATGCTTGCGCTTGCACTTATAAAGTGCAAATGAACAAGTTTTTTATTACAATTGCATTTAACGAAATGATAATGCAATAGACATGTAAAAAAACAGCTTTTGACGATACGCAACATCTTCCAGCTCGCAAGAGGGCAGAGTGGAGGATTTTGCTTTCACTCTCTCCTTGATCCACGTGAGTAATCCGATAATCGAATAGAATCTTTCTAACAATTAATCCAAATTACTGAACGAATCAAATTGAAATCAGATTGAATTTATTTTAAGTATAGATAGATCATAGCTACTATGAAATAGCACTCAAAGGGTAGCCATGAACTACGGGAACTACGCGAAAATAAATGCTTATCATAATACTAGAGTGCCACATAATGTTACCCAAGTAATTACCGTTCATGTATATTTTCCGCAATAAAAATAATGTGGTCGTGGTCCAAATTTTAACCTTACTCGTTTTGCCGTTCTGACAACATGGTTGAGTAACAAATATGCTAACATGTTTGGAACATCCTAACTGTCGCATTTATAACATTACTAGGTAGTAGTAATGTAAACAGTAAAAGTGTCCACACACGAGTCCTAAAATCAGAAGAAATGACGTAAAAGTAGTAGGGCGGAGCCTACATCGTACCATAAATCACCAATCATATGGTGCGATGTAGGATATGCAATCATATGGTGCGATGTAGGATATGAATGGTGATTTATGGTTCGATGTAGGCTCCGCCTCACTACTTTTACGTCATTTCCTCTGATTTTAGGACTCGTGTGTGGACGCTTTAAGTAGCAAATCGTGTCGCTGTAGTTAAGGGTAAGTTTGCTCGGTCGTAGTTGCACCGAGTTGTGTTTTGACAGTTCCCGCGCGGTCCTGGCCGTCGGGCGGTCGTGCAGTTTGGAGTAGCACTGTTTCTTGCTCGGCTGCTTGTTTTGCAGATTTGATTTGGCTTTATTTAATTTTCGAACGGGATCTACCGCCTAAGCAAAACTGTTTCTGTATTGTGCTCTCTTTTCTTTCGCTTGAATTTATAGAGACGGCAATAACAAAACCACAGATTTTGCTAGGCGCTTGACTAAAATAGTATTTTGCGTTAAAATAAACGATAATAAAACACCGCTTTAACACCAAATAAAATAAAGAAGAATATGATACTGAATTATATACAAGATACTGGTGAAATTGCGGCCACACTACTTACAAAAGCCAAAGATAAAAATTGAAATGCTGAAAATTAATTTCAGCTCATATGAAAACTGACCTAATTTTTTTTATATCTTCTATCTAATATGAAACGTAACTCAAATGTTATTGTTACTTTATTGTCTCGTAAAAAACATCAGCAAAGCGATGTTTTTTTTCTTTGTTTATTAGTTGCTATTTATAAATTGATATTTTCCACTTAAAGTTATTCCAATTTCAGAGGAAAATCAAAGAAATGTTACACTTTAATCTAAAAGAATAATAACCCTGTTGTGCTTACTGTAAATACTATTAAGAGTTTTTTTTTTTTTATATTGTTTATACATTAATTGTTTCACACTGTTAATATACTTATCTGTCGTGTTATAATATTCTATGTTTATATCTTATTTATCTACTGTTTTAACGCATGTTAGTTTTTAGTTTTAAGTTCAGATATGTTGGCCTAAGTTTCTTTATGTATTATCACTAATGTAATGTTATTATTATCAAACCACTGAATTTAAATAATTGTTGTTTCTAGGCCCACATAGTTTGGAATGTAATACAGTTCTGTACAGTACACTCTTATGTTATAGTTTATATTTATTACATTCTGTTTTGTGTGCTCATTGAATTAATAAATAAATAAAACCGCTAATTGACATGGAACTTTAATTAATCTAATTACAGACTGTAAATCTATCTAAGTTCCAAATTTCATAGTAATCTGTTCAGTTCTTGCTCCATCGAAACTTTCGCCACAAACATGATGTCATCTGTCATTTGATACGCAAACACACATTTCTAAAGAACATTAAAAAAAATCAATTCTTATTGAAATATGAGACAAAAAGTGGTTTTATACAAAGGAACTAACCTGAAGAATATGCAGCAGTGTTATTTCTAAAACATAATCACAGTGCAACAAATAAATACTGAATCACACAATAGACTGCTTATAACGGATACAGGATTCTAACAAGAACACTCTGACACTAAGAAACAGAATTTCGGACGGACGACACGGATAAAACACAAAACGCGTAAGTCTCGCTTTATACGATTAATTATTACACATGTAACATAATGATATCAAACATGTTGTTAATTCAATAACTTGATAAATTTAAGTGGAGGGTGTCGTGGAAATATTGTTGCCTATTTAAAATATTAATGATCAACTGACTGAAAATAAAACAAGTTATGACATAAAACTGTTTCAAATTTTCGACCACAGCTTTAGAGACACGGTGGTCGAACGGTTAGTGTTGGTACCGTCCGAACGTTAGATGCCGTGATCGAATCTCATCTTCGGAAGAGTATTTTTGTACCATAAAATAATTTAAAAATATATATTTCAGCATTAAAAATTAAAAACCAGACAAGAGAAGTGCCCAATACCTATATATTTGATACGATTTCACACAACATAATATTATAAGTAACATACATTTTTAAATAAACCTGGCAAAATGAACAAAGGCAATGACAACATAACATTTCGAACTCACAGGCGCTTGAGGGCAAACTCAATGGAAATGAATCAGCTTAGCGACTCATCCCTAGAATCCATCGAAAGAATGAGTTTGTCACACCAGCAATTATTGCATTTAAGCGATTCGGATTCTGATTCCAAAGAAAAAATAAACGATTTAGAAATAAAACTGCAATCTGCTCACAACGAAATCGATAATTTATTATCTGAAAATTCTAATCTAATGAAACAGATAGAAAATAAGGACAAGGTGATAAAGTTCCTTAAAAAATTTGAAAATAATGAAGGGTATTCGACACCTCTTGTGGGCCGAAAAAGAAAAAAACCATGCTTAACGTTAGACACAAGTACTATTTCGTGTACACAAAAAGACTCCGACACACCATCTAAACAATCAAAAGCTATGGAATTAGAGAAGAAAACGAAGGAATTATCGGCTTGGCTTGCAGAAGAAAAGAATAAATGCTTGAAACTAACTAAGGAGCTAGAACAGAGAAAAACATTACAAAATCTAATAAAAGCATTTTACATTAAGGCCAAAGAAACTAAGATTGTTTAGTAGGAAGATAAATAAATTGTCAAAAAAAGCAACTCATCTACAGAAAAAATGTAACGAATTAGAAAAAAATAGAGAAAAAATTAACTTAGAAATCGAACACGAGGGAAAGAGACTGAAAGAATTACAAACAATTAAAACGGTTATTAACGTGGAGCATAATAAAAATACAAACTTCAGCGGCAAAAAGAATACACCAGTGAATCATTTAAAAAGGAATGAAAATAAAATATTACAATATAAACCGAAAGGCGTTGTCTTATCAGATGAAATAGGACGAAACCTCATAACTAAATTAAAATATCACTATGATATATCTAATACCATTAAAAACTACTGCAAGCCAGAGGCCACATTAGAAAACGTTCTGGAGAATTTTGAAGAAAAAACTAAAGATTTACAAAAGGGTGACACTGCTGTTATATTGATAAATCGGTACATCCCTAAATATCAGCATAAAAATGTATATGTTAAAATATTGCAAAATATTATAGATGACAGACGTAGAGAGTTTAATTTGGTGATCTCAGGGATGAGATATGATGGCAAATATGACCGTGATATATTTGCATTAAATAATAAATTGGCCTCTTTAGCGAGCTTAAATGAAAATGTTAAATACATAGATTTAAACATCGCTAACTTTGGCCATCAATCAATGTACAGGATTAAAACTCATATCATCAAACAAATTGGAACAATTTTTACAGAGCGATTTCAGGCATCTTCTTCATTGACCTTCATAAAACAATCTGAAAACAGTAACATAACTGAGAACACAAATTTTATACGAGAAGCAAAATCACTGACTCAAAGATGATCGTCTCGGCGAACGTCCAGAGTATACATAACAAATATCTCTCAATCGAACATTTTCTTAATTCATTTTCTTGTGATGTGCTTTGCTTGAGTGAAACTTGGGCAAAAGATCATCAGGTCATTGGAATGCATGTTAACAACTTCGAACTCTCAACATTTTACAACAGAAAGCTTTTTGAACACGGAGGTACGGCTATATTTGTGAGAAATGGATTAGAATTCAAAATAAGAAAAGACCTTAACCAGATGTCTTTTGAATGTGCTGTGAGATCGCTGCTATTGAGCTGCGACCTTGTGCGATGGTGATAATAAGTTTGTACAGACCAAACCGTGATATTGATTTGTTTTTTGACATTTTAACTAGACTCTTAAGCAAACTAAGTCGTGAAAACAAGCAAGTAGTTGTGGCGGGAGATTTTAATTTAAATATTCTTCAAAAAACTTCTCGTATTGAGAAATTTCAGAGAATTTTAAATAATTTTAATTTTAGGTGGATAATTGACAAGCCTACACGAACACAAGGCAATAGTTCTACGTGTATAGATAATTTTTTGGTAAATTTTGACGGGTGCTGTGGTTCAGTTCTGAATGTTAAAATATCTGATCACAATGTTATTACGCTAAATATTAAATGCAACGATTTAATTAAAAATAAATGTCTAAATCAACCCATATATCGACGAATATTTTCAAAGAGTAATAGTAACTACTTTAACTACCTGTTATATACAGATCACTACAAACTGCAAGATGAAATCAGAAAAGCCACAAATGCTAACGATAAAATGAATATATTATTGAATTCTTTAACTTATTACTATAAAGTAGCTTTCCCAATAAAAAGTTGTACCGCATAAACGAAATAAAAATATACTACGACGGGAATAGAAATATCAAAAATAATTTGGCAAATTTGGAAATGATACAAAATTCTAATCCTAGTGATGAACAAAAATTAAAATACGTAATTACAGGAAAATATTTCGCAAAGTTTTAAAACCGCAAAGAAATTTCAAAACGCTCAAAGAATTAAATCATCTAATAATAAAATTAAAGAGATGTGGAACATTATCAATGAACAGGTTAATAAAAAATTAGAAGTAAATCTCACATACATAAAATAAATTATAAGGGTAATAAAATTTATGACAAGAATAATATGACGGATATCTTTAATGACTTTTTTTCTTAATATTGCACATAATTTGACGATAAATACAAATGTTGATGAAGCGAAATGTTATGAATATTTATGTAAAGTAAAAACCTGAATCCAGAATTGCATTTAATAGTATATCTAAAGAAGAATTGCGAAAAATTGTTAAACAGATGAAGGATAAAAAGCGGTAGACATTTATGATATGAACGCAAAACAATAAAACAACTTATAATGCACAATGAAATTTTTCTTGAGTTACTATGTGAAGTAATAAACGTTTGCTTGGATGAAGGTGTTTTTCCCGACGCTTTAAAATGTGGCCGTGTTATTCCCCTTTATAAAAAAGGCAAATTAAGTGAATTAAGTAACTACAGACCAATTTGTATTCTCCCTGTTATATCTAAATTATTAGAATCCGTTTTAAAAATGAAAATCACAAAATATTTTGAAGAAAATTCCCTGTTCACTCCGGCACAATTTGGATTTCGTAAAAATAAATCTACCGAAATGGCAATTAAAGAAGTATTGTTTTTAAACTTTCGCGATTTGAACACATAATGTTTATAATGTATCTACAGGACTTAATCACGATTTAATTCATTGTTTAAATACCTCGACGTTTCGGCAGCGTTACAACCGCCGTGGTCACGAGAAGACTGAAGAAATTGCGGGTCGTCTCATTGCGAAATGAGGGGATCTAGATCTACCCTCATTTGGTCTTCAAAATCGCAGGGTTACCACCACGACACACAACACTAACCGTATCACCAGGCTTCTCCGAACTCACTCCGCGATGCGTACATTTATTAATGACTGGATTCCACGACGCCGATAACCGAAAACCATCCTCCCGGTTGAAATTACGATGTTTTTTAATTTCTAAGGCTTCCCGAACTATTCTTGCGTAGTAATGACGTTCGGTGGAGAATCTTCGGTCGTGGAGCTCGATCCAATGACCAGTTCCCGCATCAATCAAATGCTCGGCAATCGCAGATTTCTGTGTCTGGCGATTTTTTACAGCGGCGATGTGTTCTTTGATCCTTTCAGCAATTGTACGCTTAGTTTGACCAATATAAGAACTACCACAGCTGCAGTCGACCTTATACACACCTGGAGTCTGAAATGGAATGACGTCTTTCGGCGTCCTAATATGCCTCGTCATCCTTGATAAGGAGTATACACAGTTTTAATAGAATATTCTTTTAGTAATGTCCCACCTTATCCGTGATGCCTTTGACGTAAGGCATAAAAGCCGGCTGCCTCTCGACATTCATCACTTTCCTTTTCTGCCCTTTCTGTGTTCCACTAACTTTGTCACACTATAGCCATTACTTTGAAGTACCTCCTGAACGTGTCTTTTTCCGCTTCTAAATGTTCAGGGTCACAGAGGGCGTCCGCTCTATCTAAAGAGATCTGGACACCGACTGTAGTTGACGAGGGTGATGATGTGACGTCGCGTGCAAATACCGGTCAGTGTGCGTGGGTTTTCTATAGACAGAGTGAGACAACGAACCATCAGATTTAACTGTCACTCGGACGTCCAAGAACGGCAGAGATCTATCCACCTCAATTCAAATGTGAACCTAATGTTGACATGTATCGAGTTGAGATGCTCCAAGAAACGGTTTACTGCTTCTCTATCTCCTTTAAAATGCAGAAAACGTCGTCCACGTATCTAATCCACATTCTTACCGCTGCTGATTGAAAGTCAACTAATTTTTCGAAATGCTCCATCCAGATGTTGGCTAACACTGGTGCCACAGGACTCCCATAGCTACGCCATCTATCTGTAGGTAATGCTGCCCACGGTAAAGAAAATAGTTTCCGTCTAAGCAATTTCTCAACAACACCATCAGGTTTTCCGGTAAGTGGTTCTCCCTTAACAGCTCTCTAACGACTTCGAGACACTCTTTTACTGGAACTTTGGTGAAAAGAGATTCCACATCAAAACTCACCATGATCTCATCCGGTTCCAATCTGATGTTTCTTACAATTTCCACAAAGTGTCGGGAATCTTTCACAAAAGACTGAGTTCTACCCACCAAAGGTTGTAACACCGAAGCAACGTACTTTGCCAGATAGTAAGTGGGAGAGTCTATCTGACTCACAATAGGTCGCAGAGGTACATTATTTTTATGTACTTTTCGTACGGTTCCGTACGAAAAAGTAATCTGTAGCGTAGAGGAAGCAATACTACGGAACAAGTTACCAACCAATGCCGCTGAGACGCTTAGGCAGGATGTTTCCGTTGTATTACGAAAGGCGAGACTGCCTCAAAGTAACATTACCGTGGAGGAACGCTTAGCGCTAAAAAAGATTCGTGCAAATGAAGAAGTTTTGGTGCTTCGGGCTGATAAGGGTAACGCCACTGTGGTAATGAATTCTTCCGATTACGATACAAAATTGAGAAGTTTGTTGAGCGATGTAGGTGTGTATAAACCGGTTTCATATAACCCTACGGCACGGGTAACACGTCGTATACGGACCATCATTAAAGATTATAAGGGACTTTTACAGATGAAATGTTCGAAAATTTGCACAGACCTAGGGTTGTCCAACCGCCGAAATTGTACGGTCTACCGAAAGTACATAAAATAATGTACCTCTGCGACCTATTGTGAGTCAGATAGACTCTCCCACTTACTATCTGGCAAAGTACGTTGCTTCGGTGTTACAACCTTTGGTGGTAGAACTCAGTCTTTTGTGAAAGATTCCCGACACTTTGTGGAAATTGTAAGAAACATCAGATTGGAACCGGATGAGATCATGGTGAGTTTTGATGTGGAATCTCTTTTCACCAAAGTTCCAGTAAAAGAGTGTCTCGAAGTCGTTAGAGAGCTGTTAAGGAGAACCACTTACCGGAAAACCTGATGGTGTTGTTGAGAAATTGCTTAGACGGAAACTATTTTCTTTACCGTGGGCAGCATTACCTACAGATAGATGGCGTAGCTATGGGGAGTCCTGTGGCACCAGTGTTAGCCAACATCTGGATGGAGCATTTCGAAAAATTAGTTGACTTTCAATCAGCAGCGGTAAGAATGTGGATTAGATACGTGGACGACGTTTTCTGCATTTTAAAAGGAGATAGAGAAGCAGTAAACCGTTTCTTGGAGCATCTCAACTCGATACATGTCAACATTAGGTTCACATTTGAATTGAGGTGGATAGATCTCTGCCGTTCTTGGACGTCCGAGTGACAGTTAAATCTGATGGTTCGTTGTCTCACTCTGTCTATAGAAAACCCACGCACACTGACCGGTATTTGCACGCGACGTCACATCATCACCCTCGTCAACTACAGTCGGTGTCCAGATCTCTTTAGATAGAGCGGACGCCCTCTGTGACCCTGAACATTTAGAAGCGGAAAAAGACACGTTCAGGAGGTACTTCAAAGTAATGGCTATAGTGTGACAAAGTTAGTGGAACACAGAAAAGGGCAGAAAAGGAAAGTGATGAATGTCGAGAGGCAGCCGGCTTTTATGCCTTACGTCAAAGGCATCACGGATAAGGTGGGGACATTACTAAAAGAATATTCTATTAAAACTGTGTATACTCCCTTATCAAGGATGACGAGGCATATTAGGACGCCGAAAGACGTCATTCCATTTCAGACTCAGGTGTGTATAAGGTCGACTGCAGCTGTGGTAGTTCTTATATTGGTCAAACTAAGCGTACAATTGCTGAAAGGATCAAAGAACACATCGCCGCTGTAAAAATCGCCAGACACAGAAATCTGCGATTGCCGAGCATTTGATTGATGCGGGAACTGGTCATTGGATCGAGCTCCACGACCCGAAGATTCTCCACCGAACGTCATTACTACGCAAGAATAGTTCGGGAAGCCTTAGAAATTAAAAACATCGTAATTTCAACCGGGAGGATGGTTTTCGGTTATCGGCGTCGTGGAATCCAGTCATTAATAAATGTACGCATCGCGGAGTGAGTTCGGAGAAGCCTGGTGATACGGTTAGTGTTGTGTGTCGTGGTGGTAACCCTGCGATTTTTGAAGACCAAATGAGGGTAGATCTAGATCCCCTCATTTCGCAATGAGACGACCCGCAATTTCTTCAGTCTTCTCGTGACCACGGCGGTTGTAACGCTGCCGAAACGTCGAGGTATTTAAACAATGAATTAAATCGTGATTAAGTCCTGTAGATACATTATAAACATTATATTAAAGAAGTAGTTCAGTATCTCCTACAAGGGATGGATGAGTCAAATAAATGTGCTAGTGTTTTTTGTGATTTGACAAAAGCATTCGACTGTTTGCGACACGATATCTTAATCATGAAACTCCATTACTATGGCTTTGATGATAAGGATCTAAACATGATGTCTTCTTATTTAAAAATAGAACTCAAATTGTCAATTTAGCCGAATATAAATCAAAAGTAGGTAAAGTGGACATCGGCGTACCTCAGGGCTCTGTTTTGGGGCCCTTTTGTTTCTTATTTATTTAAATGACCTTGCAATGAACTTGCCTGAGTGGTCTTCGGTCAATCTCTTTGCAGACGATACACACGTAGGTATCAAAGATAAAATTCAAATCATCTAGACGAAAAAGTAGCAATTACTATGTCTTGCTTAAAGGAATGGTTTGAAGCTAACGGGATAATTTTGAACGCTGAAAAAGTATTATAATGAAATATGTCACAAGAAAGAGTAAAAGATGTGATTACTGCATTTAATAATTTGTTTCTAGGATACAATATAGAATATACCCTTACTCACAGCGCGCACATAGATAAAATTTGTAAAAAGTGTCTAGCGCAAATTATGCACTATTTAAACTCAAACCTATAATAGACAAGAAGTCTTTAATATCAGTCTACTATGCATGCGTCCATTCAATCATAAGCTATGCCATAACTACCTGGGGTAACGGCACTGATATCAAAAAGGTGTTAATTTGTCAAAACGTTCTATACGAATCATAAATGGAATTCGTAGACGACAATCTGCTAGGAAATATTTTTGGAAAATGGAATTATGACTGTAATATCACTGTATATTTATAAATCGCTACTCGAAATACATACCGAAAAGATGTACATCCCAAGAACATGGACAAGTGCTTGCATAGTTACAATTTAAGAAATAAAGAAAACTTTATGTATCTCGTACAAGACTATGTAAAACGCAAAAGCAAGGTGTTTGCAATAAAATCATGATGTACAATAAATTACCGCAATCTGTTGCTAATCTACCAATCTTGGATTTCAAAAGGAAAATAAAACAATTCTGTAGTAATAATGCATTTTATACATTAAATGAGTTTATGCAGTTAAAATTAAGGGAGCAATCGTTTTCAGATGTGTGATATTATGCGGTGATTATAACGTCAAATTTCTTTTGAATTATGAGGAATTTGTTTGACATCATGATAGAGTTTTGATAATATTTATGAATCTGTACTCATTTTGACATTGTATTTTCGTTGACATTATTTATTGATTTTATTGTTCATTGACTTCTTTGAAAATTTGCGTTCGGACATTTAACACATAGTTTAACTTTGACTTTTAAAATTTAACAAATTATTTAACAATTTTGTTTAATTTAATGTTAATTAGATAACATTTGACACGTATCATGTATACTTCAAAACAAAAATATTACTTTATTTATCTATAGACAAATAATTTGTGATATTTTGATGTACAAAATATTCAACATTGTAAATTTCAATTATTAATTTTCAAATAACTTGTGTACTAAGTATATCTGTTTCTATTATTGATTATTCCTGTATCCATGACGTACCTTGTATAACTAACATGTTGTAATGGTGAATAAATGATCTGAATCTGAATCTGAATCATCTAAACATTCGCATTTAAAAAAAAATTTGGTGCTAAGAAGACACATATTCACAAGTGTGTAAGTCACGCTACAACGTAGGCCGCATCGTCGCTTAATACAAAGATATGAATGGGCAACTACCTAACAAAAAAAATATGGTGGTCGAATTGATAACCTCCTCTTTTTCTAAAGCCGGTTAAAAATATATCTTTCTATCTCTGCCCGGGATACATAATATATTTATAGTCTATAACACTAAGGAATCACGGACATCATCATCATCATCAGCCGCAAGACGTCCACTGCTGAACATAGGCCTCCTCCCTAGATTTCCACAACGAACGGTCCTGCGCAACCTGCAACCAGCGGTTTCCAGCGACCTTTGTGAGGTCATCTGTCCATCTAGTGGGAGGCCGTCCAACACTGCGTCTTCCGGTTCATGGTCACGGACATATCATACGGTATTTTTTTTAATTAAGTGCAATAAAGGTTTAATCTATCTATCTGTCTAAAATATTATTTTAAATCGGTCCAGTAGTTCCTGAAATAAGGGCGTTCAAACAAAAAACTTTTCATCTCTATAGTATTAGCATAGATAGCACACGACCCAAAATAGATTTCTCATGTAACTGTCGAACCACTAGAGTTCATCCGTCCAACCAGCCGGTAGAACTCTAACGAGCCACTAACTGGGCGTTTAACTGCGCGTCAAACGACGCTGTTAACCCGCCCGTGGTAATGACGGCTGGCAGATCACTGCAACTGGGAAGAACATTCTGCTATCCTACTATAAAATAAAGATATCAACCTTGATAATTTATATCTATGAATGTTTGTTTGTTTTTCAAGCAAAAACTGTTGAATATGTATGAAATTTAGTACTGAAGTAGATAATCATTTGGAATAACACGTAGGCTACTTTTTATTGCAAGAAAACTAGAGAAGACAGGAAAAACCTCGGAGCCCTGCTAGTAAATACATAAAAAGACATGAATGGCCTCGTAATGCCTAACCAAAACAGATCTCTCACGTAACTGTCAAACCACTGGAGTTCATCCGTCCAACTAGTGGAACTCTAATGACCCGCTAACCGCGCGTTTAACTGCGCGTCAAACGACGCTGTTAACCCGCTCGTGGTAATGCCGGCCTACAGATCGCTGCAGCCGGGTGAGAGCATTAAAACTAGTTAGTCCCTTGGAAATGGAAAAGAACAGTTAAAATGATTCATTTAGAAGACGCGGAAATGATATCCATCCAACTATCCTACTCAAACCTAGTAATAGTAAGCTAGCAGCGACCCGCGGTTTTACCCGCGAACTGGTTGAAATTTGGAACACAGATAGATTATAGTCTGGAGGAACATATAGACTAGCTACTTTTTATCCCGCTTTGTTATTTTTTTTTACGGGAAAATAAACGAGAACACTCTGCTGTTCTATAATAGTCACAGCGTAATGTATTTTTTCTTTGGTATCATTACGATGCTTTTGCGCATTTTCCATTAAACTCTACATACAATCTGAGGATTTTAAAGAAAAAGTTAGCAACGGACACTCCAGGAGCAAGTGTGCTCCATCTTAGATCACATCCTCGTTTTCTACATAACACACATGGGATTATGTTGTAACATTTGTAAAAATCTTCATGATTTTAGCAAAAGGATTTCGATTGGCATTAACATTCGTGTTATTATCCATTACATTTTGTAGATAAGTGAAACCACCATTGTAGTTGACTCAAGACTGATCGTTTATTAAGATATATCACACGTAGGTAGCAATAACATAAGTTTCCATAACTTGTACATCATTCCACAAGTACCCTCTATATACATACATCACACTTCCCCCCTTACATAGATTTTTTTGTTGCTCTTTAGAATTCAGTAACATAACAAAACCTTCAACAACACTTGTTACATTTCTATTGATAAAAACTAAATTGGTATTCTTAAAATATATTATCAGAACTAATTATTATAACATGTGCATTGTGCTCAAGTACTACTACCGCACCCAACAAACGTTGTTTTACAAAACGCACACGCGTAAACAAATACTAATTGTTAATAAAACATTCACGAATCTACATGAACGCGCATAAAAAAAAATCAAATTCGGTCTAGCGTTGTAGTAGGAGTAGTCGGACTGTGTGAATGACAGATTTTTTTAAAATTATAAGTTTATGGATACCTTATAGAAACGTAGAAGTGAAATTTTATGTGATGTACCTACATCAAAATGTAAATGCTATAAAAGCGAATTGAGTATGAAAGTAAAATAGAAAGACATAGGCATCTGTAGAACACAATAATATGTACTTATTATTATAATATGTACTTGTGTTTGTAGTATTTAGGTTTTTGTAAAAAATTTTTAATTGGCATGTAAATTGTAAATTTTTATAATATTTAAACGTTACAATCACACTTAATTACCTAGTGCTAAAGTACATACAGATTACAAGTACAAGCAAAGTAAAAGTATTCACAAGTCGTTACATATTACACACATACGTCATAAGCTATCCCGACGTTATCTATCTACTCTAAATGATTTTATAAGCAAATTAAAAAAAAAATTACAACATTAAAATACATGTTTTTCTCTAAGTAACCTACCCTTACGTAATTCCATTGCAAATCTAGTAGGTACATTTTCTATTTAAGACTCCCACCTACGTAATTTTTCCCTGAAATTAATTTTAACAATTACATTCATGTGACATCTGACATTATTATTATTGGATATTACTTACTGGTTGGATGCTCTGTGTATATTATAAATGTGATCATAAATATTTCTTACGTACCTACTTTGCTGCACATATTTATGCTACTTTATGCACAGTACCAATATTGATCTATATAGCGGTAAATAACATGGACATCATTCCACGATCTTAGCATTTATTCAGTTTTATTACATTCTTTAGTTAGTATCATTAGGTACTTACATTAAATGTTTTGACGCATTCTATTCAATAATTACTAACTTTAGCTATTTACATTCCTATTTCATAGCATTTTTTCAAATAGAAGTTATTGGTAGATTTTATTACTACACCCATTTAATAAAGCAATTAATAATTTCACTTGGAAAATAACATATATGGACCTTGAAGTACCTTATAGAGATTCATTTATTTTTTATTCATACTACTTACTTAATATTAACTTGTCCGTCAGATGATGTACCTACGTCATCATTTTCGTGTATTATTTGAATAGAAAGTTTTTTGAATTTCTTTGTTATTTACTAGTCATTATGATGAGTTTAAATAGAACGTGCAAAACACTTGTAAATTCTTACCAAGTTCAATAGTTTTGTAAGTAAATTATTTAATAGGTACTATCCATGTATTGTTATACTCCTAAATATCTGGTTATAAGTACTTAGACATACGCAAGATAGTTATTTATAAGAATAGTACGAATCTTATTATTAGACCAGTACATAAACTCTGCAACAGCTATATTGGTCAGTGTCTTTGGGCGTATATTATAACATTACTTTCTTCTATATACCAAAGGTATTAAGTACATGTCTCGGTAAGCAGTAGAATGTAGCTTGCAGATACCTGCTTGATCTAAACTTTAAACCATTGATTGAAAAATTAACTTTATAACACAGTTTGCACCGAGTCATGTAAACAACCCACATTTTACACTATTGCCTTGTCAATGGTACCACTTTTATCAACAGCCTAAATTTACGAAATAAAATATGCAGTACAAATAGTCCAAAACAAATACAATATTTTACAAATTTGTTCATCATCCAATTCATATTTAAAATGTCATCTTTATAGTAATGGTCTACATATTTGGTAGTAAGCCGGCCCGCGAAGCTGCAGGTCGTGGGTTCGAATCCCACCCAGGAAAACATTTATGTGAGGAACATAACCATATGTCCTGTGCTTGGGTTCATCACAAGTACGCATTTACAATACTATTACACTATTACAGGCATCAGCTATCTGGTCCCAGAACACAGGCTATATATACCCAGCTTGGAACCAGTTAGTGTTATATATTGTGTATGGAATGTTAAGCGACATTAGTTTAGCAATGGGTTTCCAAAATTGCTTATCCTGCGGCGTAAATGACAATCTATATTTAACTTCACAATTTAATTGCTACAATTCATAGGTAACCAAGTAAGTATTGATAACCGTAACCACCTGTAGGTACTCTTATTTGACTACAACGTACCTCTCTCATTTCAATGATATTATGACTTCAAATAGCTTTTACATAAGTAAGTTAACACATAAACACGTGGCTAATGCTTACTTTCATATTTTTTTCACCATTACTTTTTATTGAAACAGATTGAATATTAGCTGATAAGATTTGTAAGATACGAGTATTAAATTACCTTCATTTTTCACCAAAAACAATATCTCATTTGCATTGCTAAATGCTGTACATACATTACTTTACATCCATAATATTTTAGTATTAAAGGCCATGTTCCATCACAATAATGTCCCAAAAGTGGCTTTCTTTTCCATAATAAAATTGTAAAATAGGTAGGTAGGTCAATATACATTTCATCATACAATAAATATCTTGACAAAAACCATTACCTTTTTCAATCACACAATTTTCAATTTCACAAATCGTTAAAAAGCATAACATGACATCTAAGTAAGTAGGTATATTCCATTCATTATATTCATTTTAATTAATTACCTAACTAAGTCCAATCCTGACACTTTTTCTAAATAATTACCTTCAAATCACCACAATTTTACCGCACTTTAAATATAACTACACCACACATATCACACACGGAATTTGAACTGAAGACCTACTCCGTTATGGTTTTCTTTTCCACACGGGACTCCTTTTCTGATGTGTGGTCTTCAGCCTCGGCCGCCGCCGTATACCATAACAGCCTGTGCGCGCCATGCCGAAATCTCACTTCGCGGAGGTCAATCTCTCTCCGCGCAAACTGGCGGGACTGGTCCTGATGCGCGGCGCTCGGGTGTCGCCGCCGCCGTCATTCCATGGGCCATGACTCCACCCAGAATCCTTTCATTCAGCGTGTGGACACGTCTCTCACCACGCCCGCCAGCGGGACTGTGTTCTGGACTGCAGCCTGCGCTCTCGGCCGCCGCCGCCATCATCCATGACACTCTGTCTCCACCCAGCCTCGTTTCATTTAGCGTGTGGACCAATATCTCACCACGCCCGCTAGCGGGATAGCGTCCTGGTGCGCAGCCCGCGGCCTCTGCCGCCGCCGCCGTCATCCATGACACCCCGTCTCCGCACAGCCTGAGTCTTGTCGAGTCCGGCGAGCCCGGCGCTCCGCGGCCGGTGCCGACAACGTCCGCGATCCCCGCGTGCCACTCGGTCACCTCCATCGCTAGCACCAGCTCCACTACTTCATGGTGATTCAGCGTGGGTTCGGCGCTCAGATGAAGTCGTACCTTATCATTCCGCCAGCCCGTCACTATGTGATTTAACAGTTGCATTTTGTGTTCAAATGTTTTACGGGTTTGCACAAACTATCCGATAAATAATACCTAATATCCATCTTCACCTGCCACCGATGTAGAAATGTTTTCCACTACTATGCTATGAGATGTAGTTTCTAGAAGAAAAAATAAATACCGACTGCGCCAATGTAGATAAGTGAAACCACCATTGTAGTTGACTCAAGACTGATCGTTTATTAAGATATATCACACGTAGGTAGCAATAACATAAGTTTCCATAACTTGTACATCATTCCACAAGTACCCTCTATATACATACATCACACATTTTAAAATACAAACCTTTAAAATCTCTATTTATAAAAATGTTATGTTGGTTTGTGTACGCTTCAAAAAATCAAAAAGTTTTGCACCGATCGAGCTGAAATTTTAGAACGATGTATAATCCGCATCAAGGATTGTTTTTATCTAATTTTTACAACACAATGTTCCACAGCGAAGCGTGGCAGGGTACAGCTAGTTTATAATAAATTAATTATTTTAAACAAAGTCAAATGTCTAATTTGTTTGAAACATAAATATTTTGTTAGGTAACAATTTTTTAAATTATGTTTTTTTTTAAATCAAAGTTAATTAAATTTTGAAAATGAATGAAACCTTCTGAATACTTTATTAAACATATTGATATTAAATTATATTTTGTCGTGAAAAGCAAATAAAAACCCTTGGATGAATTAATTCTGTATTAAAACTTAAATGCAAATTATATACTTAGCACTCAAATATATGACGTACTTAAATATCCAACTCTGCAAGAATTTTTGAAATCGGTTAATATGTTCCTATAAATAAACTCTTCAGCTTTACAATATTTTCCTTAATTCCTTCCCTCCGGACCTCTAAAGAGTACAGACGTGTTTTTAGTGAAGTGTAAAAATACTATTTATTCTTAAATCGTCGATAAAACTTAAAAAAGAAACGAATTTAATTTAGAAAAATAAACTGCATAAAATAGGGCAACATAATTCGAAAAGAGATTATCTACATGCGGGAGCAGGATGGTAAACAAATAGCAGAGCGGAGTTCAACGTGGTTACCTCACTCTTGCGCACTGTACTGCGCTGCGTCATCGTGGGGGTGGTGCCAAATTCGATAGTGCAAGAGAGACCCTGCGATCGCAACAACAGTCGTCCCGTTTTTGTAACAGCGAGATTTCATCACTGCAGAGGGAGGTGTTTTGGAAAAAACTTTGCCGCTTCGAGTAGAACCGCGACCGTGACATAGAACGAAAGGTTGGAATAATCAAAAAACTCTTCACGGCGCTGTTGTCCTGGTACATGTGTTAATTGAAACTGATGATTTTATTTGATTCAGGCCTTTGGGTGAGATCTTTTCTGATTGTCTACTAATGTTTATAATGTCCTAATACAACCAGCCTCTGAAAATCATAGTGGGGGCACTTCTGCATAATCTGTGAAACGATAGTGCTTGCTAACACAATTTTACAAGGCACTTGGTTGGATACTTGCTGCTATTTAATTTAACACAGGAGTATAATTTGGGAAAAATGTCCCCAACCCCTGAAGTGACAGGTTCAGACTCTGATGTTTCAAAAAAAAGCGAGCGACAGAAACGGGCCCTCAAGCGACGTCGCTCTCCTGATTTTGACATAGACGGCAAGTTGAAATGTTTTGAAGAAAGGATTTCAAAGATGTTTTCCTCTTGGAAGACAGATATGGACGCCAAATTTAAAAACATCGAGTAAGTTTTCGGAGCTAAAAGTTGACATCGTTAAGTCGGTAGAGTTTATGAGCGCCAAACAAAACGAAATTGCAAAAAAAGTAGAAAGCTTTCAGAAACAGTTTAATGAGAACTTGAGTCGGATTGACCGTCTAGAGGATACTGTGGAGGAGCTGTTGCGGAGCGCACGGAACTCTACTATAGAGCTTCGGAATGTACCACATTCTGCAAACGAGACCAGAGAAGTTCTTTCCGAGTACTTCGTCAACATGAGTATTACCACAAATGGGAAAATTTCCTCTACTGATATTAGAGACATTTTTAGAGTCCTGGGAAATCTGAGTCAAATAAGCCAGTCATCGTTGAACTATCGTCGTCCTTGCATAAAAATAACGTAATGAAATCAGTTAAAACCTTCAACAAAGCGAATAGATCTAACAGGCTGAATGCGTCTCATTTGGGTATTCGAACATCACACTCACCAATATACGTAGCGGAACATCTTACTAGCAAAGCCAACCGGCTCTACTATCTAGCTAGGGAACTTAAAAAATCAGGCCAGTTTAAATACTGTTGGACGGCGAATGGAAGAGTATTCCTAAGAAAATCGGATGGTACTTCTGTGATTCCAATCAAGAAAGAGCAAGATATATCTAATGTGAAATCACTAAATTTGTGACTATTTATAATTTCCTATTTTTCTTGTGTGTTTATTGTATTATGATTTTATTCCACTCAGTTATATTTAAGTCCTATCTAGTTTGCATGCATGTAATTATCTCTACTATATACACGCTCTACAAACTCTACAAAAATAAATGCCAAATACCCATTCCTAACCAAGAAAGCAGTAAATATTACTTATGTCCGATGGAAAACTCTATAAATGAACAATACAGGATAACTGCCACCGAATGTAACTACAACACTATTATCATGCCTAAAATTAATAATGGATAAAAATCTCAATTCCATGCTCAAAGAAGTTGATGAGGTTAAACCTTCAGAGTGTTACAACTGTAAAATTGATCAATGTTCTCAATTCATCACACAGCCTAACAAGCATTTTAAAATTTTAGCGCAGAATATCCGGAGTATTAACGCAAATTTTGACAAACTGCTTATTATGTTAACTGCCCTGAAATTCGAATGTGACTTCATCGTTTTGTCAGAATGTTGGTTAAACAGTAATAAACTCTTACCACAACTGCCCAATTATAATACTTTTACAACCACTCTATCATATAATCAAAACGATGGCCTTGTTATATACCACAAAAATAATATCTCCTGTGTGGTTGAAGAACCCTCTTTTCCTGAAGCCAATTGTCTGGTAGCCAAAATAGAGAACCACACGGCTATTGTTGGTATTTACCGTCCACCCTCCTTCCGTAAAACCACAACATTCCTGAAATCACTAGAAACTCTGTTGGATACCTTAAAAGGATTTAAAAATATTATTATCACAGGTGATATCAACATTGATATTTCTCTAGAAGGAACTTCTGAACCACCGAGCTCACACTACCTAAACCTTATGGCGGAGTATGGATTATTACCGACCCACACTTTCCCAACTAGAGACAAAACATGCTTAGATCATGCGCTACTTAAATCAAAAGCAAAAGCTACATGTATAGTCATCCAGACTACTATAACTGACCATTACCCGGTTCTTCTTTCTCTTCCCAAGATGACCTCAAGTAAGTTCAAACCAGATTCCTTTATAAAAACTAAGATTGACTACCGAGAAGCAGCGTTATCTCTCAATGAGTCCAACTTATCTCCTATATTGACTATGATAGATCCCTGCGCTGCTACCGATATCTTAGTAAATACTCTCAGGGAGTCCATACAAAAATTTTCAACTACAAAAACTATTACTCGTAGACATCTTATCTCTAGGCCTTGGATAACTCCAGGTTTGCTGCGATGCATTAGGCATAGAGACAACATGCACCTAAACTCAAAAACAACCCGAAAATATCATCCTTAGTCAAAGCTATCGACGCTACAGAAATTTCTGTAATTCTCTGTTAAAAAAACTTAAAAATGAATTTGAGCAATCTGAAATACTAAAGGCCGGTAATAATGCAAAACAAAGCTGGAATGCTATTAAAAAAATAGGAAACTTCTCTCCAATCAAATGCCCACCCTTAGAGTTACTCAAAACGAAACCAAATGCTAAAGCCGCCGTTAATAATATAAACCATTTTTTTGCAAATGTAGGTAAGAACTTGGCGGAATCTATTACTAGTTCTCCGACTCACTCAACTATTAAGACCTTAATCTCGGAACAGACCAGTTTACAGTCGTTTGTACTACTAGATACGGATGAAGGAGAGGTTGAGAGAACTATTCTATCATTGAAAAATGATTCTGCTCCAGGTTGGGACGGTATATCGTCCATGTTTCTTAAATTGGTGAAAAATAAAATTGTGCCTGCTCTAACACATATAATAAACCTATGTTTCTCATCTGGTACGTTCCCAATTCCTTTCAAAAGAGCTGTTATTCTACCAATCCATAAGAGTGGGTCTAGGGACGATGTAAACAACTTTAGACCAATCTCAATTCTACCTGCTCTGTCTAAAGTTATCGAAAAGATTTTAAACAAAAGACTGATGATGTATTTAGAACAAAAAAAACTTCTAGCTGATTCCCAATACGGATTTCGAGCAAATAAATCAACCGAACAGGCAATATCTGCCTTGACTGACTATATCACTAATAGCCTAGACAGAAAGAAAAAATGTGTAGCGATATTTCTTGACTTGGCTAAAGCATTCGACACCGTCTCTACCCCACTCTTACTCTTCAAACTTGAAAAACTAGGAATAAGGGGAGCACCACTAGTTTTATTTCAAAATTATCTGTCTAACCGAACCCAACAAGTAAAAATAGGTGATACTATTAGTGATGACGAAACTATTACATATGGTGTTCCCCAGGGATCCATTTTAGGCCCCACACTGTTTCTCGTATTTATTAATGATCTCTGCCATTTCTGTCCGGCGAATGGTAAAATTTTACCTTCATGACGACACTGCATTGCTTTTGAAGGTTGTACATGGGAACAGGTTAGGGATCGAGCTGAGAGGTCTACGAGATGTAATCTCTTGGCTACAGTCTAACTTATTGTCCCTAAACTGTTCCAAAAGTAAAGTACTCGTATTTAACATAAAAAAGAAAAATTCACCCAATAAGGAAAATTTCAAAATAAGGGCTCACATATGTCACAACTATGAGGAAAAGTCGTGTAAGTGCATGGGCTTGGAGTGTGTGGTTTCCCTCAAATATCTTGGAGTAGTTATAGACGAAAACCTCACATGGGTCCCTCATATAGCCAGTATGACGGTACGTGTCAGGAAACTAATCTGGATATTTAAAACCCTAAGAGATACTCTACCACTTTCATTGCTTAAAACAGTTTACTTTGCTATCTGTCAGTCAGTTCTTGGATATTGTGTGTCTGTGTGGGGCGGAGCATACAAAACTCACTTGATTAAACTAGAAAGAGCCCAGCGCTCTGTCCTAAAAGTTATGTTTTTAGACCTTTTCGGTATCCTACTGAAACTTTATATCAGGATGCCCAAGTACTGACTGTCCGCCAACTTTTCATATTGCACGCGGTTCTTTCACACCATAAAGTAGTCAAATTCCGTACGGATCTTCCTATACCCCGCACGACCAAAGCTAAAGTTTGTGAAACAATGCGTATTTATACCTCATTTGCCAGAAACCAGTCATGCTATCTGAGAGCTCACCTTTATAACAAAATCAACATTTCTTTACAAATTTACTCGATGAACCGGTATTCTTGCAAAACCTCATTAACAAAATGGTTACTTTCAATGAACTATAATGCAACTGAATCAATTTTCACTATCCTGTCTTAGTTAATTTGTGAATCCATTCGGACCAATCTTATATCTTCCTTTCCTCGCCTTTTGTATCCTTCCCCTCCTCTCCACCCCCCCCCCCCCCAAAATTTATTACACTAAAATACTTAGCGTTAATTTTATTAAGTTAGAATTAAGCGTTTATAGAATCAAATGTTTTACTTTATTATTGATATTCAAACGTCATTTGGTCTATTACTAAATTTGCATGCCTTTTACTCTTGTTTTTAATTTTGTTTAATTTTCGAAAAAACAGATTCGTTTGTATGTAATGCCGGTGGAGGGCCTTGGTATGCCATCATACAGGTTACACCTAGTTTGGGTACCAATTTTGTCTAACTTGAATCAACGACAAACTTTACTGTATTACCTTAGATTAATGCCAACTTGTGATGTTTGATATTGGTCAATAAATTTATTTATTTATATTTATTATTATTTATTTATATTTATAATATGATTTGCACCTGAATATCACTTTGATTTTGTAATACAGGACAAATTAAATTTGACTATATTTTTACAAATTCAAAACATAATTCATCCAACGAAACACAGCAATTTACATAATACCTTTACAATTTAAAATCGTTTACCGGGACTTTGAGGGAAGTAGCTGGCCCACGGTCCCGGATTAACCTGTCCTGTCGGATTATCCGGGATTGGTGTCCGGGAACAAGTGTCCCGTTTATTAGTCAACTGTCAAACACAAATTGGAACAATAAGGTGGAACGATTAGTTGTTATAGAGGGTTGAGATTTTGTGACGCACTTTCTGTGAGTTTCTCGAAATTACGAGCACTTATTATTATAAATGTCAAAGTGTATTTTTGTATTTTTTTAATAAAGTGTAACGAGACGAGTAGAACATGGGCCTAAGCTAAGCAACATGCCTGCCACATAACAGCACAGTCACACGCAGCTATTGGAATATGAAGAGTCCAAATCATTACCTAGGACTGCACTGCGCTCGTCACACAGAGATCTAATATATTATATCTCTAAGCCCTGTTGTTTGTTGCTCTAAGACGACATAATGTCTGAACTGACCACGTTGAAATTTGGAAAATAGCTAAATTAAAAAAAATATAGACTACTATTTTAACGAAAAAATCACGGAATCGGGAACTAGGCGCGTAAAACTGCATGATGCTGCTAGTGAAGCATATGGCTAAATTCTTCGTACCGCTGTTTTCAGAATATTTACTAAAGGGTTTGTTAGAGGGAGCCGTGGTGGCCTAGTGGGTAGTGGGTCATTTACAATCGTGAGATCGTAATAGGCTCGAATACCGTCTGCAACGCTGAGTACTTTTTCAAGTACAGTAGATGTATAAATGTCATCAAAACTGATTTCAACGGTGTAAATATAGCGAAAAAAGTGACATAACCTTTTAAAGTCATCTACCAACTCGCACTTGGCGAGCGTAGTGGATGGTCTTGATTATCTTGTGACAGATTATCTCGAGTCTCAGCAGTGGGAATACAAAGTGGGCTTGACAAATCATGCCTGTGAAGTGCTTTTTAATTCAATAAATTAATTTTTGTAGTACTCAAAGATATTAGGGCTATTTTCGTTTAACATAAATATTTGTTCTTTTGAAACCTTCTCATTAAATACATTTCGTCTGTGTACAGAATAAATATTAGCGAACAAAGTTAATAAGCGAGGCTTACAGTGTTCCGTATCAATATACGTTTGTTCTAAATGATACACTGAGTCTTTTTTTTTGGACAAAAATACTTTTGACGAATTTACCTTTAATACAGTAAGTAATGTTAATACATATCTTCAAAAACCAACCCGCACTGGGCCAGCGTGGTGGATTATGGCCTTAACTCTTGAAGGCCATAATCCACCACGCTCCTGAAGAAGAGAAGGCCTGAGTCCCAGCAGTGGGAACATTTAGTGGGCTGTTTTTTTTTTTTAATAAAGAGTGACGAAACGAGCAGGACATGTGCCTGATGGTAAGCAACATGCCTGCCACATAACAGCACAGTGACACGCAGCTATTGGAACATGAAGAGTCCAAATCATTACCTAGCACTGCGCTGCGCTCGTCACCCAGAGATCTAAGATCTTATATCTCTAAGCCCTGTAATTTCTCTGTTTACCTTCCCCTAACTAATAGTTCTGTGTATCTTGGGATTCAATTACTCAGATTATCAAAAACAATTAACACCAACAATAATATTTATGCCGGAGATTGACTGCGAGAAACTGACAGTTGTGTTTAATTTACCTTAATACAGAGTTCAGAACACTGAGCAGTAGAGAGAATCCCTGCTAATGTTATAAACGAAAGTTACTTTGTCTGTCTGTCTGTTACGCTTTCAAGCCTAAACTAATTATACTTAATTTGGAACAGAGATTGTCTAGAGCCTGAGAAAGGGCATAGACTTACTTAGACATAGGCAATGGAGAAATACTATAATGTTTGCGTTTATTCCCTTCTTTTTATTACATGACTCTGATTTCGACAAGGTGACACTGTACCATGTGTGACTTTCATAAAACCCGAACGATGAGGTTTGATGCCATTTTATTTGAAACAGCTACATTGTGGAAAGGTTTTATAATCGTGTCTTCAAGTCGATAGTGAATCCAGCGTCCTCATCATGGCTACTTAACATCCGAAATAGCGTTCAAGCGTAATCCGTAAATTAGACTGTAGAATATCTTGCCTCAGTGAGTTTTCCTGATGAACCCAATCTCAAATTCATACTCAAGATTGATTAATGATTATGATTTATATGATCCATTAAAGCATTAATTTATTGGCCCTTTCTCAAAAAAAAATATACCTCTCTTGGGATTTGTCACGATCCGAAACATTTCATTTTGTGTCTAGATTTTATAACAAATTTGTTTTACTGTGACAGATTTGTTAGAAACAAATATTACTACTATCTGTCTCTATACGTTTGTTTCGAAACAAATGTTACAGTTTGGTATAAAATCCGGTCACAAAATGGAATATTCCATAAAGTAACAAGTGCCAAGAGGGGTATACATGTCCTTATTTAAAAAAATGCCACATTCCAAGAAGTATCCCAACCACATTCCATCCCAACGACCATGATAAATCGTGCGCCAACACTAAATCCTCGTAACTACAAAATACCGAAACGTGAAACATCCCTAAACACAGCGGCTAGGTGCGCGGCGCACCGGCACCGGGCTAGACCGGAGGCGCGTCAATCCGCCGTCGCATTACACCCCGAGACCGACGGACAGGAACTGTGTTTTTAACATAAATATACCTGGAAAAATTGAAGACATAAATAACTCTACGGAAACAATAGTGTGCACGGAAATCGAAGGATGTAGTCACATCCAGCTTAATGCGATTTTCACATATCTTTTTGGAACACGCTAGTTTCCTCGCCATGCTTTTTTTCACGGTAAAACTAGTAGTAATTACAAAATTTGTACATCTGCAGAAAAATACTCAGAGGTGCAAACGCAATTCGAAGCTAAGATGTCACGATTCTGAAATCAGACGCCTTCGTCATTAGGCCACTGCGGCTTCTAGACGCTAAATATTTAACGACTACATTACGTAATAAGTACGAGGGTGCTAAATTTTAAATTCTAATACATATTATAATATATACTTATTTTATAAATGTCAAAGTTTGGAAATTTGAACTCGGGTAAAAATGTGGAGCGCTCCTAGTAAAGTCATAAAGTTCTAAAAATCAAATATCTATAAACAGCATTTAACGGCGTCGCAGCAAAATTACCCAAAATGGCAGCGAAATTAACGAAACAACTGCGAGGAGTCTCGCCGGGCTCGCCTCGGTAATGTCCTGCAGCGGGCCACGCTTAATTACTTCAAGTTTTAGCGAATTTCCTGACGAAATATATTTATTTACTTCTAAGCCAATATAAAGGCTTAATTAATCAAATACTAAAAGGACTAATTACGCTAACCTAATATACCTAGTATTAGATGCGAATAGCAGAAGACCATGTCATGCGGCGATCCATGGGAGAGGCCTACGTCGAACAGTGTACTATAATTTTATAGGGTGTTAATGATGATGATTTGCATTGGAAAAGATCATTCATTCTATAGTGGTAAGACTATGCTCACTGTGCTGTACTGGACAGACGAGCTGCTTACCATCAGGCGCATGCCTGGCTTATCAAGTATCAAGTACTTCTGAAAGCTCTCTTATAATTTTTTTAATGCTGTGCAGAGATACTTTTTTTCAAATACTTCAAAAAACAACTCTCTTTGTCCAGTTGTAAAATCTAAAGCTCCCAAAATGTCGCCAGTAAAAACACGGTCGCCCCAACAAATTTTTAAATAAATAAAAATACCCACATTTCACGAAAAATGTATGAAGTGATTCCTCAGCCCGCGCGGGTAGCAAGACGGAGAGGACGCCCGCTGATATTAATGGCGGCCGCGGAAGGACAGAATAAGGAAGTAGAAAGTTCGCAACTTTCAAAATTATACTCGCTACTGAAAAATGTGCACGATTTAAAATGTCTAATATTTAATTTCTGGGATTTCGTGGACTTTTTACTTACGTCCGTGTGCATAGAAATGTGATTTTATTATTTTACCAACTACGAACTTTATGACAACATTTTTTGAAAGCATATTATTATCATCATCTATGTATTTAATAATATAATGGACTAGCTGTGGTTCGCGGTGTGACCTGAGACTAACTACTTTTTCAGGATAATTTATTTTCACCAAAGACCGTTCAAGGGTAAGATTTCAAAAAAAAATATTTAAGACTTCTTCGAGCTTCAAAAATGACGAAACTTCGATACGAACTTTCGTCCCCTGTTTTTCCTCTTTAAACCTTTTTAACCACCGACCAAAAAAGAGGTGTTATAAGTTTGACGTTGATGTTTGTCGGTCTGTCTGTCTGTCTGTCTGTCTGTCTGTGTGTGTATCTGTCTGTGGCACCGTAGAGCTCAAATGAATGGGCCGATTTCGATTTTTTTTTTATTTGAAGGTTAATATCCGTGCGGATATTCTTAGCTATATTTAGTGAATATCGATTCAAGATGGCCGCCTCCACAAAATAGCGGACAAAATATTGCTTCACATATCACCTCAATATGGGTATCAAATGAAAGGGCTTTACTAGTAGAATATTGTACACTATAACAAATTTCAAATCCAAGATGGGCGCCACCACAAATTGGCGTATTTTATTATTATTTTTCACTACAATATAGGTATCAAACGAAAGGGATGGACTAGTAGAATACTTTGCACTATGATAAATTTCAAATCCAAGATGGCCGCTACCACAAAATCTTGAAATACATTTATTTTTTCACAACTCCCTTAATTTGGGTATCAAATAAAAGGGATTGACTAGTAGAATGTTGTACAGATAACAAATCTGATGTAGTCGGAGGTTAATATTTTTTTTTAATTTTGTTCCTATTTCCTCATTAAACATGACATGACAAACAGAAACATACGCTTGATGGTAATTATTGCACTTACTAATCGAGTTCCTAGAAGGCATGTTTTACACGAATATTGTAAAAGTACAGGATAAATATGATCTCGAGTAGAGACTGCGAATCAGCAAACATAATTAGTGTAAGACAACCTGAGACTAGATGAAGTAACGATAGACATAAAGCCACTGACATTGAAAGGAAACATAAAGCGGAGAATCAGAATCGGGCTGAATAGCGAGCCATGGGAGCCACAGAAGAAGAAGACTTTCATCAGCTGACTTGCATTCTAGTATAAATTAAAACTAAAATGAATGGCTCAACATTTAAAATATTTTGTAACTTATCTTACCTGCAAACAGCAATAAAGATTTTTATATTTGTGTAGGATAAGCTTATGTCTAGTCGTAGGTAGACTAAGATAGTTGATGATGATGATAACATAAACAGAGATGTGGCAATGTTCCCAAAACAAAACTTAGCAATTAATCGATGGCAATCAAGCCGAACGGCAAATTGGCAGCAACATCCGGTCTCGGGCGGAATCCACAACACTCCCGGGACGATTACAAAAATTAACGCCTCGCGCAATCCCGCAAATGATATCCGGGACGAAGGGAAGCGGCCGGGGAACCGGGACTCGGGCGGACTTACGGGACCGGGAAACATTTCTATTGAGATTTATTTACGTTGACTATCGCGAAATGTTCACTTTTAATTACTTAAAATGACACAGATTTCGGGTCGCCAGGAGGTAAATAAAGAACGTTTAAAAAATGTACAGGTACTAAAAGATTTAAAAAAATCTTACAAAACATTTCACTCCCCCGGACTCCTGGCTTAGTTTATAACTGCAAAAATATAGAGAACTGTAAAGAGCACATAATGAGAAAGGTTATAATTTTCCACACCCCGGACACTCCCTAAAACTCCATACAACCGCCGCTGTAGAGTTGCCTACTCTTCACACAACTACGCAGATGTCGTTCGTACACACGTGAATGTGTGCGCGTAGCGCTAGGGCTACTGAATTGTTTTATTGAATAGTTGTGCCCTTGAGTTCACCTGGTGACGTAGTCTATAAACTTGCTATAATGTTGAGTTACATAAATAGAATGGAGTCAAATTATACTATTCTAATTAAAAGGGTGTTTGTACAGATTTCTAAATTGTTTCAGAAATCTGTGGGTGTTTGTATTGCCGCGTAAAATTAAACGAAACCGATGATAGATTAAATCAGGTACCTAGATATCTATTTCTGTTAGTAGGTACACATTCGCACTTTATTTTACACTTACCCATGAAGGAAACTTTACTCTGTCACTATAATTATTCCTATAGGCGTTATCAATCCGTGCTTGGGCACGTAAGTTACTGGCTGTGTAAGTTACGAACTTTGAGTTAAAAATTACTTCGTTATTATAAATAAATAAATATTGGTAGACAATTCACACACAACACCATCTGACCCCAAACTAAGCAAAGCTTGTAATATTAAAAAGCAACGTTATTGAAAAGTTTTTAATCTTACGTTTTTTTATCATTAGGAAATTAAATAAAGCTTTTAATCTTGTCCCGTTTAGTTGACGGACAGCCGTAAACAGCACAACAACCCACCATGATGATATTTCGTTAGGAATTAGATGTTCGATACCAGCCCTTCGTTGAGTGCTCCTAGCGTATCCGAAACGGCCTGAGGGGTGAGGAAGCTTGAAATTGGCGGGGGGTGGGGAGTGTCCGTTCTATCTATATTATCTATTCTATGAATTTTCCTAAATAGTCCCATTAAAATGAATTTAGGGCATTTGGCGTGAAAAGTCCAAATCCTGCAAACAACCCCCCATTCACTAGTTGACTCTTGTTTGTGTCAGTCCATATTTTATCACTTTTGGTCTCTCTAAGTTACGGCTGATCTAGTCGGGAAAACAGCGACTGCTAATCGGGAACCCCCGGTTTCAAATTCCCACGCGCACAGACAGCTCAAAGACAGTGGTCTTTTCGAAGTCAAGTTACGTTAGGAGCTGCGAGAAAAGGCCCCGAATGGAAAGGTCCCAGAAGTATGAACATTTAGTGAGATGTTTGTATTAAGTTTTATTCTGTTCTTGTAGCTCTTTCACCTTTTCGTTCGTCTTTAATTGTCACTTGCAAGTTATAACCTATAATCTCTTTTATAGCCTTCTGTGATGCAGCCACCGCGCCCACGAACCGGCCAGAAGACAAAACAGGCGATCACTTATCAGCTCGCTACACCTACCCAGCCCTAATTACCAGTCGAGCTAATAACTCACAAACGACAAACTAACCTACAAATACGATCATAATCCCCACTAGCGCCATTAATCAAAACGTCAAATAACTTAGTACAACTCAGAACAGTTAGTATAACTCAGTATATTCATAAGCAGATTCCGCCCTGTCGCGCTGTCGTTCATACTGACAAGATGAATAGATACTGCGGACGGGAGGGGGGGCGTCTTGATACTGAGGTGTAAAGGGTATGAAATGTGATATGACAACCCTGTAGAAATGAGCTGGTAATAAAGGTCTTGTGGGGTGGACTGTTATTTTTTAATGTGATACTAGTAGTAACGTAGTAACGCCCAAACAAAGACAAAACTACTGAAGAGTAATTAACATCCAATGCATAAATGCAAAGCATTTATATTTTATTAGAAAAGTAGGTGTAACAGAATAATACCTTTAATATAATAAATGTTTAACAAAAGTTTGGAAAAGGCTCATACATAGGCAATGACATCTTCGTGCGAAAAAGACTGCAATGTCTCGAATATCGTCGGAAAATTGCTAGTATATCGGTTTTTTATCGGATACACTTCTGAGACTGATTGTACGATCTAATACCACCTTGCCCTTTTTTCTATCGGAATGCTCGTAGCTCGAAAAGCGACATCGTTTCGTGGTTGATGTTCCACGAACGAAGAGATTTGAATCTACTTTTGTGATAAGAACGTCATGGCTGTGGAATACGTTGCCTGACAGGGTTTTTCTCGATAGTTACAATCTTTGTGTCTTCAAATCGAGAGTGAATCTGCTTCTTCTATGTAAACACGCTCCATCGTAGACCGCACCATCGTAGATGGCAATCAAGTGTAAACCTGATAACAGTTAAAAAAAATGATGTTTTTTGCTCATTCACATCGGAAATTCGGTGGGATTAGGGCTACTAGCAACGAACATAAATATTTCAGCTAAGGGAACGAGCTGCGCATTTTTTTTAACATACTGCATGTCTATCCAGCCAATGTCTCAAGCTAAGCCATGTCTATAAGTTAGTCACTGGGAACAACGCTTGTACAAACAAGGGTTGAATGTAGATAATGTGGAACGTTGACAAAAGACACAGAATCGGTAAAATTCCAGCTTTTACGCCCCACGAGCTCCATAATTCTAAATAATAACAAATCAAAATCGGTACAGCCATCAGGAACGCAATAAATTCTCATATCGGAGATTGAATATGAAATCTGCATAAAATTCCTTTCTGTGTTCACGCAACGCCGAACCAAATTGTCCTTTAGCGCCCACACGATACAGCTCTATTTTCTTTGATAGGAGTTAGAATTTTAAGTTTTTCTGTGTGGGGTATGGAGCCTTTGCTTTATTGATTTTACGTTTTTCAGTTTTCCTTTGTGGAGAGGAAATTAAGTTGAATTTTGTTTACTTATTCAGTTTGTTGACTTGAGCTGTTTTAGCGATATCGGGGAGATTTAACTCGATTTGAGCGGAAACGGAACATTGTGTTGCAAACCCTAATTTTTTTGTTGTAAAGAAAGTGCTTGAAATTTGGGTTTCTCGTACATATTATATAACTTAATTTTACTTAAGTTTTCTCTTTTTTGGTGTAATTCTTATGTGTTACACCGTTGGTAGCGTCATGAGATGAGAATATTCTCGTTACGTTGGTACAAGTACCAACGAACGCAAATCCAAGGATTTGCGTTCCATTTATAATTTTCACACAGCTTTCATTTGTAAAATTTAGAGATGCGCCGAGTAACACTTTTGCCAAGTAACGAGTATCGAGTTTTACTCGGTTGATTTTTTTTTCAACCGATACTCGGCCGAGTAACTCGATTAAATTCCCATTTCACGCGTGTATACAAGCACAAACTTGGTACAAACAGGCAAATTCATTCGTTAGCATAATTTCGATTTTAATTTTATTAATCGAGATTGTCAAAGATTTCCAAAATTTTAGTAATAACACTTTTTGATTAACACTGTCGTTTAAATTATATCTCCAAATATTACATTTCTTAAACCGAGTAGGTATACTCGGCATTCAAACCGAGTTATCGGACCGAGTACGAGTATCAAAAACCCACCGAGTACCGAGTATCAACCGAGTACTCGGCCCATCTCTAATTGAAATTATATGATTGTCACTTGATATGACATGAAAAAGTGTGCGTGTACTTATGTACGTACGCAACCAGTTTAATTCTTTCATTTTAATGAGTATTATTAACACTAACTAATATGTAGGTACTGAATACTAAGTATTTCAAGCATTTGCTCCAAATTTCCTCGAGCACAAAAAATCTCATTCTTTTTGAGTGGAGTAAAATTAGCAATAGATTTTATAAAATGAAAATAACTTAAAACAACACGACCGTGTCATTTTATGCCATTTATTACATGACCGTGCTTAAGTGATAATCTGAAAGACGAAGATGAAATAATCGAATGACGATTGCCTTAATCATATCGAGGACAAAAAAAACATAATGATAGCAATCTGATGCTCCGACAGCATTGCTCCCGGTATCGCGGATGTGACCATGGGACCCGAGCCAGATACCATATAAGGAGGGACCTCGACAGCTGATGGACGTGCGATGGACGTATTGATTGCTGACCTTGTACCAAGACTTACGTATTAACTAGACGATTGAAACTGAGTATTTTGTGTGCCATGTCGTGGTATCGGGACACCAACACTTATACAAGAAGCCGTGTGTATAATATTATGTCATAATAACGTCTCATTTAATGAAATCCTAATTCCTACTAATATTATAAATGTAGCTGTTTGGATGTTTGTTACTCAATCACGTCGTAACGTATGACGGATCGAGTTGAAATTTAGAACAAAGTTAGATTTTAGTCTGAAAGAACAGATAGGCTACTTTACATCCCGGGAAACCAACGGCAACGGGAACTTTGAGGGTAAAATCGCGGAGCGCTGCTATTCTATTTAAGTACGTATACGTTGTTGTATTTATTTATGTAGTTTGTTTGTTAAGCATGCATCGAATCAAAACTCATAAACTTTATTCATAAAAGTATTAATCGGATTCCGTGTATTAAAAAGAAAGCAACTACACAACTTATTTATTATCATTTTATTATTTATTATGGTCTGACGAAATTAACGCCAGCAGTTTGAAGAAAATGATAAAATAATGATAAACAGAACACAACGCGTTTGAAGAGTTGGGTGGTCGTATTGGGAAATATCTGAACGTTACCAAATATAGATACGGGTATAAAATAGTCTGTTTGAATTAATAGAATTAGTTACGTTTAATATTTGAAATAATTTGTTTGTAAATAGGTACTGTAATAAAACTACTCAGATACTACATTTAGTAATGTAGGTGTTTTTGTGATTTTGATCAAAATCGTTAAGATACTGACTCGTACTTCAATACCAACAACAATCTCTATTCTAAAGACATGTTTTCAAATCCATTTGGACCGGGAGCTCATCTAATTTGCTGGCGATTATTGTCCTAATTTATAGGCGCTGCCATTCAACGTGGAAATGCTGCCAGCGTGCTGAATACGCTTCCTACTGGTAGTGGGCAACAATTGAGGTCTAAAGATAATCAAGATGTTATTCATAGTTAGAATTACTACAGATAATTCAAATGTGCTTAATGTAGGTTAGCTAAGGAGTATATCCTTAGTGTAGTAGTGTAGTTTTCATTGTATTTTAACACTTTTATTGCCAACCTGGAAAAGCTGGATTTCATGGGATGGACGAACTGTTAATAGGGTTTCGTAGCCAAATGGAAAAATACGGGACCCTTATAGATTCGTCATGTCTGTCTGTCCGTCCGTATGTCACAGCCACTTTTCTCCGAAACTATAAGTGCTATACTATTGAAACTTGGTAAGTAGATGTAATCTGTGAACCGCATTAAGATTTTTATACAAATATAGAAAAAAAAACAATTTTTTAGGGATGTCCCATATATAGAACTGGAACTCAAAACATTTTTTTGATCAAAACCATTGGTGTGGGGATATGGATAGGTCTTCAAAAATGATATTGAGGTTTCTAACATACTTTTTTTTCTAAACTGAATAGTTTGCGAGATAAAGTGGTAAAAAATGTGTCCCTGTAACTTCCAAAATAAGAGAATGACAAAAATAAAAACTTGTATGATGTACGTTACCATGTAAACTATCAACGAAAATTGGTTTGAATGAGATGTAGTAAGTAGTTTTATTTGAATACGTCATAAATTGACTATTGTTAAAACACTGATTAACGTAACAACGAACTACAAGAACTTTTGTATTATGTTACTTGCTGCTACGGAAGCCTTCATGGGCGAGTCCGACTCGCACTTGACCACTTTTAATTTTCTTCAAAATTTTATTAAGTATGATAAAATAACTTTGTATAGATTGTCTTTAGTTTTGAAGTTGTCTAAACAGGTTTAATAAGATATAAATATTTACCACGCCATAACGCGTGATTGGCCACACTTAAATTTGTAGATAAAATCTCTGCCCTTAAAAAAAAAAAAATCTCAGCAAAGTAGAATATAACTATGATCAAACGTTAGCAGTAAACACAAAATAAGACTGGCATAAGTGTGTTTTCTCCGCAGACGTTGGTCTGTAACCGGAGCCGCGGTGTCGGGTGGCGGGAATCGAACCCGGAACGGGTGTGCGGAGTGGTTTGCTCGTTACTTACTGGTTCAAATCTTTTCCGGGATACCGTACCTACTGTTTATTGTAAAACAACTTATTCTGATTTTAATGATACTATGGATAAAAAGCATCCTCGAAATATGAAACATATTAAAGATACTAAAGTTTGGATGTTTTTGCTCCATCAGGTCGGAAGCTGTTTCGAAAGCATCGAGACACAGTTTGTTTATTTTTTTGTTTTAGAAGTTATTGGCTAGTGACCTTATGGCTTATTTGTTAGTGTGTCTGCGTGGTCTGCCGTAGGTCATGATTTTGAGTCCCACCCAGTGCAAATGATTGCGTGATAAATGCAAATATTTTGTTCTGTGGCTGGCTGTTTCTATCTTCTCTACATATAAAAATGATTGATAAAAAAGACGAAATAAAAAACTACCTAATGAGCAAAGCATATTACACTGTAGATGATTTTGTAAAGGACAGCAATATTTGGAAAAGGAATATGGCAAAATTAGAACTATCGAGTAAGGTAGAATAATACTAAACATTAATGTTTTGGTTAAGTACTGTATGTATTCATTATTGGGATAATTTGTTTTTTCACCGTGACAAAGCCTTTTTACAGCTGCACCTAAATGACAAGACCCCTTTGCAGCTGATTATTTTTTATTTGACATTATTCTTTAGTATTATTTTATTACATACACAGATTATTTATGTACTATATAATTTTATTGTAAGTGACGTTACCAAGTGTTCTTTTGAAATAATGGTTCGAATAAATAAATTGAATTGAAATTGATTTGAAAAAACGTTGCCTTTCACACTGAAATACAGTTATGGACACAGTTATATGCTTTCTGTCCAACCTCTGCCTCTACTCTACATGATATGTACACCTACAGATATGTGGAGTTATGTGATATTGTGTCCATTATCCCATCTTCAGTTCACCCCGGCGAGGGTGACAGGACTAACATCTGGGTAGGGTCCCAGTTACTTAGCCGTGTCCGTCTGTGGAGACTGAGATTAAGTTTCATTTAAGTAAACACGCGTCTTTCTTGTTTGCGTCAAAAGTTTTGGGTTAATGTAAATGTTATTAACAAGCGAGGCCATCAGTATGCTGGGGTCTCTTCCAACTGGTAGTGAGCTTGAGCAAGCTGTCAGTCAGTAGGGCATTCGGATGTGTAAACTAGTCCAAATATTATAGAGTTTTTATAATATTACTAGCGGCCCATTCCGGCTTCGCTCGGATATTGTCACATAAAGCCCATTAATCGAAATAAAAACTTTCCTATCTCTCAAGTTGGATCGAACTGCACATGGTGTGCAAATTTTATTATAATCGGTTAAGTGGTTTAGGAGTCCATTGAGGACAAACATTGTGACACGAGATTTATATATATTAAGATAGAGTGTGGGAACGAACAAAACATAACCCTTTTCACGGTGCGTACCTTTGTCAGTTATTTTACTGCAAAGCAGTAATGCGCAAACGTTGTTGTGTTCGGTTTAATGGGGAATACTTCCAAAGAAATTCAGGGAATATTAATAAATTACCTTATGCCTTTAAGAGACGAGCACAGTGCTGTGCTAGGCAGTGATTTGGACTCATGTTAAAGGAGTGGTAAATTTTGTTATGGGCAAATTTGGTGTTTTTTTTTTTTTTAACTTTTATAGGTTTACACTTGACCGCCATCTCGCCTGATGTTAAACGATGATGCGGTCTACGATGGAGCGTGTTTACCTAAAAGAAACCGATTCACTCTCGATTTGAAGACACAAAGATTGTAACCATCGGGGAAAACCCACTCAGGCAACGTATTCCACAGCCTAGACGTTCTTATCACAAAATTAGAGTCAAATCTCTTCGTTCGTGTCTTTGGAACATCAACCATGAAACGATGTCGCTTTTTCGAGCTACGAGCATTCCGATAGAAAAAAGGGCAAGGTGGTATCAGATAATGCAAATCAGTCGCACACTCTCCAAAGTGTATCCGATAAAAAACCGATAGGCTGGCAATTTTTCGGCGATGATGTTGATGTTGTTTGCTGTCAAGTGCATATTTTAAAATCTTGCTCACCCCGTCTCTCGATATTATTAAAAATTATAAATAAATAAATATTGGTGGACATTTCACATAATTTCATACTTATGTGGTGAGCAACCATAACAGCTTATAGTAATATGGTCAAACACTGCGTACCTACATAAATTCAGTTTACCACAACTTGACACACATTTAACTAAGGTAAATAAAATGTTATCTGAAGATAAAATCAATTTATTAATATGTACCAAAGGTTTCGAATACCTCACCGGTCAAAGAGCCGCGCTCGGGTCCATTAGAAAGCATTATATGCAAATTTAAGTGTTCTTTGTGAGCCTAAATTAGATTCTGTTCCGAGGAGAGGGCAGCCGCTCGGAAAATGGATGTTGGCTTATTTTAATATTTGTTGAGGATGGCGCGGATCGCTTTTTGTTTTTTATTCATAGATTTTTAGCGTATCTTTGCTTTAAGTGGGTACATTATATCATTTGCCGAAAATGTTCCGAGGTTTGGGGATTTACTTATTTATTATGTAGCAGCTGTACCCTGCCACGCTTCGCTGTGGCACATTGTGATGCAAAAATTAGATAAAAACAATCCTTGATGCGGATTATATATCATTGTAAAAACTCAGCTCGATCGGTGCGGAACTTTTTGAGTTTTTGAAGCGTACACAAACTAACATAACGTTTTTATATATTTATAGACACTAGCAGCGCATCGCGTCTTTGCACGCGTACAGTAACGAAAACGGGAACCCCGTTTTCGTACCGGTACATACCGGAATAAAACGAGTTTCAAATTTCAATCCGTTCAACCGTTTCGACGTTGTTGAGCAAAAAACATCCAGCAACCAAACTTTCACAGTTATAATATTAGTAGAATATTAGCTAGTTTTGTTTCTTGGAGTACTAACTCCGCTTAGTTTGGGGCTAAATACGTAATGTTGAGTGAGACATGTCACATAGAATTAAATGTATATTTATAATAAATTAAGGTGGAATGTGTTGTCTGAGCGGGGTTTTTTAAATGGATACGTTTATGTCTTCAAGGCGAGAGATTCAGTTTTTTTAGGAAAGAAATCGTACTTCGCTCTGTCATCGTTGTTTAACATCAGGTGAGATGGCGGTCAAGTGTAAACCTAAAATTGATATTTTTATTGATTTTACTAAGGCACTAGGAATATCCAATGATATTTCAACATATTGCTTCAAAATTGGCGCTTACCTGATCTCTGTAACATGGTTTGAATAAATTTTGTCCAAATCTAATCAATATCAATAGAAGGTTTTATCAATATCAAATGGGTTAATTGACGTCTATTTTGACAAATTACAGTTATTATGACACAGCCGGCGTTGTGTTTGATATTTAATTTACTTTTACGAATGATCACGCATAAAAACGGCTAATTCACGGTTTTACAGAGTTTGAGTTTTTTGTTTCGTTGAAATTTATGTATTCTTACATAAAATAAAATAATATACCTATAGTTGATGGTCTTACATTATTAAGTGACAAAAAACCACTACAGCCATCTAGTACGTAGTCCCTTACTCCCTTAGGTATATAATGTTGCCGTCTTCTGAATAAATTCTAATTAAGTCTATGACGAAATGACAAAGATCTTCCTTTACTTCGCAATTCTAAAAACTTTTTATTGTCTCTATAATGAATCAACTATTTCCAAGCCACCGGGGCTTAGTAGTCTACCTTTGAATACTAACAGCCAAAACACATACAATTTAATGTATTAGTTTCAATAAGAAAACTTAAAAGTTGTGTTTATGTGA
The DNA here is from genome assembly GCA_017562165.1 of Ectropis grisescens. Taxonomy (NCBI): domain Eukaryota; kingdom Metazoa; phylum Arthropoda; class Insecta; order Lepidoptera; family Geometridae; genus Ectropis; species Ectropis grisescens. Next base: position 664,558 of record CM029773.1, on the reverse strand, counting down.
AAATATGGATGAATTGTCGTGAAAACAATACTTTGCTTACCGAGTGATGTTACAGCAAATAAATATTGCATTCGACATACCTGTAAAAAACAAAATACAATATTAATTAACATATATATAATACAGTATTCAACAACAGCCATCGACATGATACATCCTATTGAAGAGTATTTTCTAGAACTAAACACAATTTTCGTTGTTTTGTTTTAAATTAAAAATGTTGTATTTTTGTTATCGTGATTGTTAGTTGAAACGTGTGCGCACTTTGAATTAGATATTAGAATCTCTTAATTAAGGAGTGTAACAATGAATATAAATAAATAGGTACATATAAAAAGAAAAAGAAACGTACGATCAACTTGGAGGTACTATCGTATATTTTGAAAACCAAAACTTTTTTACTACTTTACTTTGGTACTACCGAATGCACATGATTTGATACACTTTGGCGATGTGTTTTGAAAACCAAAACTTTTTTGTTACTATCCAAAAACCAAACGGCTTCAAATAAATAGAAGGCAAAATAAACTGCACGCAAAATTTTTAATTTCTTCAGGATTACTGTAAACTATACTCTTTTAAACGAAGAACAAAATTTGAAATTTTGTCAAATTTACACGTATTACAAATTCAAAAATAGTAATAATTATTAGAGACACCCGTATCATCATAACATAGTTAATGTTCCCGTCGAATATTAAAATGAATAGCGTTCGTAACGAAGGGGCGATAACGTTGATTTTATTGCCGGAACAACTATTCCACTTTATTACTCTATTAATAAAATATATTTTACTTTGTCATTTCTACATGTTTAATAGATAAACGTGGTATAATTACAAAACAAATTTAGTGGGAAAACATTCATTTATTATACAAAAACTCATTAATAAAAATGTTAGATGGAATAAGTCAATTGCTTATAAAGTTTCCATCGCCGAGGACGTTTTTTTTTACTTTGATCCGTTTACGTTCGGTCGTCAAAACGCCTGATGTTAAGCGACGATGCGGTCTACGATGGATCAAGCTTACCTAGAATAAACTGATTCACTCTCGACTTTAAGACACCAGGACTATTTATTATATATAACGTAATTTTAAGACAAGACATTCAGTGCAAACGACAGACTTCTTTTAGTTATTTTTAACTAGTTTGATGTTGTTTGCTTAATCATGTCGGAACGGACCTTCTACCGCCTAACTAAGTAAGGCATTGGCTTCGCTATTGCCATCTCTATCATTTCAAACAAAAGGAAAAAAGAGAGAGAAACCTCAAACCTACGAGAGTTTTTATTCGGCGTTGTAACCCCAGATATAGGTTTAAATTTGGAACTCAATTATGATTTGGTCTGAAATAGAACATAGGCTACTTTATATTGCGATAAAATAAAGTAGATATGAAACTGCGAAGCGGTGCTAGTCCTTCTAATATTACAAGCGAGAAAGTTTGGATTTCTGTCGCGTATCATGTCGGAACGTCTCAATGGATCGAGTTGAAATTTAGTACACAGTTAAAGTACAATCTGGAATAACACATAGAATAACAATTTTAGTATGAAAACTAACGTGGTTATTACACATATTACATAAATACACGGGTAACTCACGTTTAATATAGTCAGTCCAGTCCGACTCAAGTTTCGATCGCCGGACGCGATCGAAACTACTATATTAAACGTGAGTTACCCGTGTATTTATGTAAAATGTAGAATAATAATACTTTTAATCTCAGGAACTGAAACTGTGCGAGAGAACCCGCAGGATGCTGATAGTTACTGATAATATGATGTGCAAAGGTTTTGTACACCCCAGACGGCTTCTGTAAAGAGTCCTCCACAAAAGTTAACGTTTCAGTTCTGTCGTAAGGTTAAATGTAGCCCAGATAATGAAAAGCGCCTCTAACACGGCCCCAGCTGGTTTACGAGAGTACACTAAAATATCGTTGTCCATATTTTATGGAGCGTCACGGACCACCCCGTATTGTGGCCGGGGACATCCTATCAAGTTTTATAGCGTGGTCACTCTAGTTTTGATAGCTGCCATTCAAAACTGGACAAAGCTTCTGTCTCGCCGTGCAACGCAGATTGGTGCGTGTTTTAATCAAATTCTTAAATTATTTCTTCTAGGTAATCACGATTATTAATAGACCACATGGTCGCTTGACATAAAACGAGATATCTGTCAAATGAAAACCTACCAAAATTAAAAAATAAAGTGGCTCGTTTGACGGTCTATTTTGTTTCGCGATATTGGCGAACTTCTCAATTTGAAGTTGAATAAAAAAACGAACTTCAATTTAATCAAAATCTATTAAGATTACAGCTAAGATCAGTAGAATGTACAGAGTAGGTGGTCCTATCTTATCCCATATAAGCGAGCCCCTTACGAGGTCTATTATGGCCATGAATACAAAATCATTAGGTAATTCGGTCCCATCTCGGCCCATAGAAGGGGAATTAGGACACACGTGGGGTCCGCTTTCTTTGGCCCCTCTATTTGGGAAGGTATGTCAGTTAACTTTGGACTGATTTAATGTAGAAACATGCGAGATTGTCAGGTTTAACTTTGGATTGAAATGTAGAAAACGTTTGAGTTTTTTTGTAACTGACAGAGCTTTTACTGACTTAACTAAATTACAATGAGAACTACATTACATATTATAATTAGTTACACTAAACACATTTATACTATCCATTGACCAATGACGGTTTCAAGTTATTCATACGTTCTAATTTTTTTCTTATGTTACATTCTTAAAGAAACTTAATACTTACTAAACGATTTTGAAAATAAAAACAGAAATGACATTCATTAGTGATGTTTTTTTAATGATATAATCTAGAAATTTTATATTGATATCCTATTTTTTCGTAAATGAATGACATTTGATTAACAACAAAAATGTACGTTCACTAAACGACGTGGTCCGGTTTAATGGTTTACGTTTTTTTTTAATGCAAATTACAAAGCAAAAAGATCAATCATCCTAATATCCCATTCTTTCGTATTCAAATAGCTTCGTGGCACTTTGCTAACTTGGCCCGTCATTATGTCATAAAAATATTTTGAAGCGATGGTAAGATAATAGTCAATGAATTAATTAGAAATTGATAACCCGAGAATAATAGATGCGGCATCACGAAATGGACCATTATGATAGAAACTGCATAAAACTTTTATTATGTTATGAAATCTGAAACCAAAGGAAAGCCGTAAACGACAGTTCGTAAATAAAATCTCGATTAGTACTTCAATCGGCCGTAAACGCGATCGCTTTATCCGAGTTTTGTTCACGATGACTTTACGCGCTTCCAGTCATTTTGAGAACTGAGCTCTGAGGAACACACACAACACACAAACACACGTACACTATACACTAGCATAGACATACACAAAGAGCCCAGGAATATGCATAGCATAACATAAGCAGACTACTAAATTGACTCGGAGCCTACTCTCGCAGGGAGAAAGTCAATGCCATAATCCACCGCGCTGGTCAAGTGTGGATGGGTGGATTCCCAAGTCATGCCTTTGAAAGACTCTAGATTTCTTCACGATGGTTGTCTTCACTGTTTTTAAGTGAGCGGCGTTACAAACAACACTTCAAAAAGACAGTGGTGCGCGTGGTGGATTTGAGCCCAAGGGCTCCGGATCGGCAGTCGCCGTTCTCGCGACTAGACTAGCCGTACCTAACTATGACAGGAATATGCAGCCCAATAGAATAATCTTGCCGTAGTTAAAATTTGGAGCTTGTACTATGGAGGTGATATCATTTATTCTACTAATATTTTAAATGGCAATGTTAGGTTATCTTTGTTGCTCAGTTACGTCGGAATTTATGAACGGATTGGATAAAAATTTAGAACTCAGATTATAATAGTCTGGAAAAGCAAATAGTCTAATATTTTTCACGGGAAAATAACGGGAAAAGAAACCGCGGGGCGCCACTAGTAGGCTGATATAAGTATGCTGCCAGAAAACTTTAATCTCCTGTAAAACGTAAGTAATCTCACTGACTTGGTATTTAGCTTAGAACTATGTATTTACCTGGTAAAACCCCAAAAGTTAGAAAGGCACATTAGAGCAAGCTATAAAACACAAGCTGTTGGCGATTAGCAAGGGGTGCCAGACAAGCTAATGTGGAGCTAGGGAAAGGGGGAGAGGTAGAAATCAGGCAGAAACCTAACCACGTTGTTAAATCACACAAACTTGTATGTGTTAAGTATGTGTGCTTGTAGTAAGGGTATACAAGCTCATTGTTTCGTAAAATGAAACGTAAAATAGATACAGATATGTTCTTAAAATTAGATACTAATCGATTTTTAGGGTTCCGTGGCCAAATGGCAAAATACGGGACCCTTATTGATTCGTCATGTCTGTCTGTCTGTCTGTCTGTCCGTATGTCACAGCCACTTTTCTCCGAAACTATAAAAGCAAAACATTAAGATTTTGATACAAAAACTAGAAAAAAAAAACAAAAAATATTAAGGTTGTCCCATACATATCTAGAACTGAAACTCAATTTTTTTTTGATCAATTTCATACGTGTGGGGTGTCTGTGGATAGGTCATCAAAAATTATATTGAGGTTTTTAACATTTTTTTTTCTAAACTGAATAGTTTGCGCGAGGGACTCTTCCAGAGTGATAAAAAGTGTCCCCCCCTGTAACTTCTAAATTAAGAGAATGACAAAAATAAAACAAATTGTATGAAGTACGTTACCATGTCAACTATCAACAAAATTTGGTTTGAATAATATCTAGTAAGTAGTTTTATTTTAATACGTCATAAATCGACTGTTGTTAAAACACTGATTAAAGTAACAACGAAGTACAAGAACTTTTGTATTATGTTACTTGCTGCTACGGAAGCCTTCATGGGCGAGCCCGACTAGCACTTGATCATTTTTATTTGTAATCGAGATTATAACTGTAACAGTAAATAAATAAATAAATATTGGTGGACAATTCACACACAACACTATCTGACCCCAAACTAAGCAAAGCATGTGTGATGGCAGCCAGATAGCTGATATAATACTTATATAGTTTTAAATACATACTTATTATACATAGAAACACCCAGACACAGTGCAAACATTTGAATTCATCACACAAATATTTGCACTGGGTGGGGATCGAACCCACGACCCTCGGCTTCGCAGGCAGAGCTACTACCAACTAAGCCACTAGGGCAGTCAGTACAGTACTAGTCAGTCAGCAGACAGTACCTATATTGGTGTCGTAACTCGGTCTATCATCGAGTAAGATCGCCGACACGGGCATCGATGTAGCGATTGCTTAGCATCGTTAGCAGCTGTCGGCGATTATGTAGTTATACCGTCGGAGCTGCTGATTGGACGGACCTTGAACCAATTACAGCACTTCAGGAAGACAGTTCCGATAATTACCGCTTATTATCTTAGAAGGTAAATTTCGTGATTTTCACCGAATTTGTCACATATGCATTTTCATAAGAAACATTCCATATTATTCCCACTTCTGGAATTTGGAATCTTTTCTCGCTAGGAGAAGGTCAAGGCCATCCACCAAGGGAGGGGTACACACGTTTTCGAAAGACATTTTCTTGGATCTCGCCTGTTTCCTCATGAAGTTTTCCTTACCGCTAAAGCCACTGGTAATAAAACTGATAAAACACTCAAGCGTTACAGCCGGAATTCCAACCTACGCCCTCAAGATTGTAACAACGAACCTTCTTGCCACTAGGTCATTACGGATTTACAAAAATACATTATACATAAAATTAAACTGTTCATCAAAACGTCATAACAAATTTCAAATTCGATGGTCACACAATGTATGGGACGTCCAAATCAACCAGACCCTTCAATATCATATTAGCACCAATCTTAAAGTAAGATTTACTGTAAACATGACACCTAGTGTTTTGTAGGTGATTTACGCTGATCGTTTCGAAACAAAACGCTGTCAAACAAGCATTTTAGCTCTTGCAACACAACTCTACACAGTTAAGCACTTTGAGTTTAATTCTAGCCGCTGCATTACAAGACCTGAACATAAAGAACTCACTTTAAGTCCCATCTGATGAGACAGGGGGCTTGTGCATAAAGAGCAAAGTCATAAGACCTTTACTCTGTTTTTAAGATTGCTATACTTATTTTGGAGTGTTTGGGAAAAAATATGAGTGTACATTTTTTCGATACCCGCGCACACGGGGTCACGAAAATCCGACACTCTAAAGTTACCTAGGCAACATTTTCGTAAACAATAACATTAGATTAGATTTATTTATTTTTACAATTAAATTTCAATACTAATAAAAAAATGGCAGTCTCAGACTCAGAATTTGATAGCTCACTTTGAAAACTACGCGGGTGAAACCGGAGTAGTCTAGTCTGGAATAATTCTACTAAACATGGTCATCTAGATTAGTTTTTTTTTAATGAAGAGTGACTAGACGAGCAGGACATGTGCCTGATGGTAAGCAACATGCCTGTCACATAACACAGTGACACTCAGCTATTCGAACATGAAGAGTCCAAATCATTACCTAGCACTGTACTGTGCTCGTCATCCAAAGATCTAATCTCTCCTGTTTTTGCTCTGGAAACATTGCACTTCAAACCGAAACACATTGCTGCATGGCAGTAGAATAACTGGCAAAGGTGTGGTACTACCCCAGGCGGGCTCTGCCAAGAGTCCTACCACTACAGGTCTAATTATAAGCAAGGCTATCATTCTTAAGCATAATATAGCAATCTAGAAATACGTTAGGTCCCGTCGACTACGACGAACATTTCGTTCATTTACGAGCGTGACGATGAGCTTCATTCCAGCCGACGAAAAATCTGTGTGTGGTGGGCCAAACCTGACCTAATCAAAAGAGTGGGCCAAACCTAACCTAACCAAAATAGTGGGCCAAACCTAACCTAACCAAAATAGTGGGTCAAACCTAACTTAACCAAAATAGTGGGCCAAACCTAACCTAAAAATTATCTAATATTTGTTTTTTTTAAACAAAATCTTGAATTTGTAGTCTTCAATTCGCCATAGTTTGGCACTACCAATAGTTTTACAGCAATGGAAGCTTGGTTAGACCTAATGGCACTTAACACCTCTGAATTATGTGCCCGGAAAGCCATTTTGTAACCTCGATGATTTGTGGCCTGCGGCCATTGTAGCTTAACGCGATTCTAGGTATTCAGGGACCCAGAATTCTAAATACCTATTGCTCTATTTATGTTCCTTACGTATGTAAAGACTAATTAACAATTAATTTGTGTTTGGCTTTGTAGTGTTGCCGAATTATAATTACTGTTTGGTATATACACTTTTTTAAACTTTTACTTAATGCCGCTAACTTAAAACGGTGAAAAAACATCGTGAGAAAACCGACATGTACTTAGAAACTTTCGAAGTCATGTGTCATCCACCTACCCGCACTGGGCCAGCGTGGTGGATTATGGCCTTAACTCTCTCCTAGCGAGAGAGGCCCGTGTCCCAGCAGTGGGAACAACTACTGGGCTGTTATATAGATATAAACTGTACTAATGTGTGACGTGTGACTCAAATAAAATTCAACGTAGAAACATGGCCATTCAGCGTGGTAATGCCACCAGTATGTTGTCCAAAATAATATGTAGTTAGGTATGCGGGTTGTGTTGTGGAATTCTCATTTCAAATTAGAATAGTTTATAAAGGTTTTCTCTCGTCTTTTAAACTGTGTATGTTTAATTGAATTATTTTCGTTATTTATTTAAATAAAATTTCTATGTTTTTTTGTGCATATACACACATATTTTTTACATTTACATAATTGTTGTTATACTATTTTGTTTTGTTCTTACCTCTTGACTTCTATACATTCGGATCATGCCTATCAGAAAATATCTTTAAAAAATCGTTACAAATATAGAATCAAATCCCTTTGTTCCATGGTTCATTTTCCAAAGAATCGTCTTTGGAAATTTGGATGTTCTTTCTGGAGCTCTGAGCAGTTCGATAGAAAAAGAGCAAGATTGTGTTAGATCATGTAAATCTATTTACACTTTCCGAAATGTATCCGATACGAACCAGATAAACTCGCTATTTTGTGGCGATGAATCAGCTGTTGCCAATACGCTTTTATAGTCATAGAATAGAATTATATGTTGCCTACATATTTGTGACGTCAAACGTACTCAAACTGAGAAAATTAGTTTTAATTCAAGTTATGTAACACGGCATTAACGGCGCAAGTCATTATTAATATATCCCATAAACTGCACAGATCACTCGCGCCGCTGTGTATGGGGGAATGGAACCAATCGCAGCTTTTAAACACTTTTATGACATTTTTATGCCGTGGAAGCCTTCTCATGTGGCTCTGTGTAACTCCATTAACTCTGTAGTGACAGAATTATACACAGAGTTCGTTTTTTTCATTTAACTTCTATAGGTTTTATACATTTGACCAAAATCGTGCCTGATGTTAAGCTATGATGCGGTCTACGATGGAGCTTGATTACCTAGAAGATACCAATTCACCATCAATTTAGAGACACCCAGATTGTAACTAACACAAAAATCCACTCAAGCAATGCATTCCAAAGCCCAGACATTGTTATCACGACAGTACAGTCAAACGTCTTCGCTCAATTCAAAAAGTCAAGTCATCTTTGGAATGTCAACCATGACAAAATGTCGCTTTTTCGATCTACAAGCACTTCGATAGAAAAAAGGGGGTTGATGAAGAACCACATCTTTGCCAGCTATTTTATTTCAGAAATTGTCAATTTGTGATCCATCTTAGACAGCATCGTCTCTTAAGTCAGGCGCCATTTTACCTGAGAAGAGCAAGCTTGTATTTTATTGATCTGATTAATAACTACTTAATAAATAAATGGCGAAACACTAATAATAGCAAGACTGTAAAGCAATCATTACCTTTGTTTCGTTAGTTCTCAATTACTATGCGCTTGCGCAAGCGAAATTAGTGCGTTCTGTTTTTTGTGATGGTCTTATAAGGAATGAATTGCAACAGTTGTATTGATTTTATTTTTACAAAGGATGGTCAGTTCCCGACACAAATTACTTACGTCTGATTACATAATCCAGATTTTAACGTATTATCGTATACTATATTAATAATAAAATAAATAATAGTTTTTTATAATGTATATATTTTTATATTTGTTGTAAAAAACTTAGAAATTAAGAGTAATAAATAAATGACTGAATAAATAAATAAAATAAAATGTTGTCAAATGTCAAATGATTGAAATCCTTGTTATGGAGTTTAAATCATTTAACATATTTAACAAACTACTTACACGCTTCTACATCTATACTAATATTATAAAGCTGAAGATGTTTTTTTTTGTTGAACTCGTAGATCTCAAGCCTGATTTCAAAAATGATTTCACCGTTGGATAGGTACTTGATCTCTGAGTGTTACGTATAGGCGTTATTTATGTATATTGTTTACCACGTGCTTTGTGCGAAGCTGGAGTGGACCGCTAGTTATCTATAAACTAATGAGAGTCTAGAAGGTTAGAAGCGTACTTACATATTTAGCACGAACGACAGTTAACAGACAAAAAAACCTACTAACCACACTTTGGTTTAAGCATGTAATTAAGTGCATCGTAACCTGAGTGGGAATTCTTTGGTATACGTAATGTGGTTTTTATTTTAACCTGTAGAGAGGAGACGATCTTCTTAGCATTCCATGGATTCACCGTGCGGGTGCCGGGTCCATCGTGTGGCAGAGAGAAAAAACAGTAGTTCCCGAGACTTGTGACTCAAGCGTAGGTTTAAGGGGCCCTTTCTGACGTACATCAACACTCACCTTCACCACTCGTTTTCTCTCTCCTGCCCAGCCAAATCTGATATGAGCCTACTAGTGCAGCTTTAGATACACGTTCTAGTATAGAACTTACAGCACTTCTGGATAAGCCAAGGTCTTTCAGTAGGTTATAGAGAGATTTTGCTGGTATACCTCTCGCTCCCACTTCTACAGCGTATAAACTAACTACATAGCCGTTTTTTGTTAATTCGTTTAGGAGGTCGTAATACTTATTTTGTTTCATCGCGTGGTCTTTAGGTATATTAGTTTCCCACGGTACGGTAAGTTCTACAAGGACTATGCGTTTCGTAGCTCTAGAAAAAGGAAAATGTCCGGTCTGGATGACGAAACACCCACATCCTCTGGGATTTTGTAGTGCTTTTCATACGTGTCCATTAAAATAGTCCAATCAGGTGCTGTACCCAGGATTGAGTAAGGCTTGTTCCTGGAGTTTGAAGTTGAGCCTTCTTTACAAAGTTAATTTGTCTGTTGTTTGTCGTCAATCCCTTTTGGGCTCTAGCTACCGAAAGGCTCATGGCTTCACGTATGATTTCAAGTACTCTGTCATGACGCCGTGAGTAATGACCCCCATTAAGGAGCACCTTGCATCCCACCAATATGTGCCTTGCTGTACATATCGCCTCTCCACAAGTATAGCAACATTTTTCAGAGGCTTTTCCCCACCTTACCAAGTTACTCTGGTCAGGGAGGGTCATTTGGAATGCATTTAGATAAAATTTTAATAAGGCAGGGGACCAGTCATAGATCAAGGTGCGCCATTTTAGAGCTAATGGGATACAGAACTCACCTATGGTTAACCACTCACTTTGCATTTCTAAATTCATAGCGTGCACTTTGTAACCGTTAATTTATTACTTTTTAAATTTCGTAAAAACCCGTTGAAATATCAAGTATTTTACAAATTGAAAGTCATTGAACAAAAGAATCTCATATTTACCTTCAAAGGCCATTTTACCTTTTAAATACCTAAATCACATTAATGAAACGATATTAAACCAACACGCTCATGATGTTAAGCCAAATTTCATCTATTTCCTAACAATAGACTCGCATTAAGGACTAAATTTATTTCCAAAATTCTATTATCTTACTTTCCCAGCCACTTCCTTTACAGCTGTTACAGTTAAAATAGACTTTACGTACGTGGATTTAAAGGATATTTTTGAATGCGAATTTGAGTATATTGAGGTGGGAGTTATAGAGCGGTTAGTGTCAAAGGCACACGATACGATTTGGCGATTTAAAAGTATTTTTAATAGACCTATTGCAACGGTGTAAAGTTTAAAATTGATCGGAATTGCAAAGACTCTTAAGATTTTTTAACAACATGATAATGCGCAAAAGTAACTCTTAGGTAAGCTCTACTAGGCCATAAGTTACCAAGGTCACATCCCCTCACAAAGGCATTAGGGCACTACTTTCAGGGTTGCCAGCGGTGGCAACCCAAGCCAAGATGTATTGTCCAGGTACTCGGTTAGCACATTAAGTTAATATGATATTATGTGTTTAATGCTTCGAATATAGTATAATTAGTTTAAGTACTTACAAGGTCCTTTATTCGGTAGGAAGTAGACGTCGTCTGCGATCAAACGAGTTAGCCCTTACTTATTTGAACAGATAATCAATAATGATTTTGCATCATCGCTTTATTTATTACGAGAACCAAATCTATCTATATGCGTTCAGTTTTATATTCATAGAAAAGATACATTATATTAAGCCAGTTAAATTGTTAAATTTTTGCTTCTCAGGCGATTTTTCACAACTCCATGTCAGATGTTAAATTGCTAATACAGATGCATACAGAAAAAATAGTACTCGTAAAAAACCTTATCCACAAACTACCAAAACTATAATATAAGCATAGATCTAAAAGGTCGAATGATCATGAGTTCGTACCGCTTTGTACCGCTCCGAACCGGTATGATCCGCTTTCAACTGGAAATATCCGGATTTCGTCCTTTTATTTAGACTCATGTTTAAATGCTTTTCGTGTATATATTTGGATGCATAAAATATTTTTGTATTGAAATACCAGATTCCTACGATTTATTGATGTTTTTGAAAGAACTTGACGTTTACGATCAGACGAGTGGTTTATTTATATGTGTGTATTATATAAATACATTTTATGCTCGTATTAAATTAGATCGTAAAAAATTTATGACTTAGACTTAGACAAAGTATGTAAATTCAGGTAACTTCGGACTTTCAGAAAATCGTAAAAAATATTCATAAAACTTCAGTATAGCCGGTAGGTAAAATTTGGCTACTTTTATGAAACCTAAAAGGTGGAAGCTTTTAACAGGCGCCTGTAAAAAGAAGTAATATAGAGATTTATATTTTATCTTACATTCTGCATATTACGATTTATTATATTGAGACTTATTTTGACGTGATCAAACCAGCCATTTTTTGGAATAATACACATTGAAACTGGCTGACTGGTTCATACAAAAAAAAATTGGTTGCCTGTAAAGTCGGTATACGGGCGAAAGTTTTACGTGACAACGACTTTGAGTGGTAAAATAATTTCACGGAAGGGACGCGTGCCTTTCACTTTTTATGTCTGTCTCTCTCGCTCTTAGGCGGGCTAACCATGCCCGAGTGGAAGGGACGCGTGCCTCTCACTCGCTCTCGTTGTGAGCGCATAACGTGAGCGGAGCGTAACGCAGTTTCTTGAAGTGTCACCCGGCAAACCAATTTATAAGACGTTGCCACGTCAAAAATCAAAGTAAAATTATGGTACTTCCCCAGGTCGACTCTGTTAAGTACTAGTAAATCATAACTGTGTTCGTAAATCTTCTGTGAGAATCCATCGAAATGTCCTTCAGCCTGCCCCCTACCACGCGTAGCTATAAACTACTTGTACTTTGACAGGCGTGATCCGCACAGGACGCCCGAATCGTACCAAAACAGGATGTTGACATTATACTGTTGACAGACAGACAGATTAGTCCGATGCGGTTGTTAGTATCGAGCGCTGGGAGATTGGTGTGAGGTCCACGTTCAAATCTACTGAATCAAACCTACCTAGTTGTGAACCAATTATACTATTATGGTTTTGGTCGAGTGTTCCCGTATTGTGATTAAATAAATAAATCCAGGACCTTTCTGTTAGACTGAACTGAACAAAATGTGAGACTAAGTAAAAAAATATATAACGGAAGTGATGCGTGACCAGTGCTTGCCAACTTTATTTATCAAATAAATATGTAATAAAATTTGGCACTTAATTTTTTGCAATTTGTGTTGCTTCTATATTTATATGAAGGAACTTCATTCCTAAATGATGGATTGGTGTCCCAAGTTTTTTTTTAATTTTACTATTTACATGAATATATGTAACGGCTGGTCTAGTCGAAAGAACGCAACTGCCGATTCGGAACTTCTGTATCGAATCCCACGCACACCACTGTCTCTTCGAAGTCATGTAGGTATATAATGTCGCTAACTTAACGGTGAAAGAAAATCTCGTCAAGCAGCGGCAAGTTCCCAGGATCCTCAGAGATGCGTTATCCACCAACCCGCACTGAGCCAGCGTGGTGGGTTATGGCCTTCACTCTCTCCTTGCGATAGAAGGTCCCAAGTTCCGGCAGTAAAAATATTTAATAGGCTGATTATGCTATATAAGTACATAGCATAACAGCTTACTAGAGTATAAGTAGTGTGCCGGTAAAGTATGCGCATTATCGTCCACAGCTGGGACTCATAGCTTTCCTCTCACAAGGAGAAAATCAAGGTGCATTAAATAATCCACCATGCTGACTATGTATATACAAGCAATTTAAAAAAAATGCTTTCTGTTTGAAGTTACGGTAATAGTATTCAGCGCGAAACCCCCACACAGGCAACGCATTCCACAGTTTGTTCGTTTACCGAAAGTACTTCTTTATACCGATTTATTTCTGTTCAAAGTAGAAATGTAAAGCATTGACTTTACATTTTCCTGTACGTAATCGTTATTACCTGTTCGGATAATATCTTAATTACTTAATCTCTAAAACCAGTACATTAAAGTCTATTTTAATAAGTAACGACCAGATTTATAATCGCTGTTGGTACTACACCTATAAGTTAAGTTTGTACTTTCACTGATTTGATCGATACGAATATCAAATTAAATTAACATAATATACTCCAGGTTCTAGGGAAATCCTACAAATACCATAAACACGAAACTTTTGTATGAATGTATATTTTTTTTTTTAACTTTTATATGTTTACACTTGACCGCCATCTCGCCTGATGTTAAACTACGATAATGCGGTCTACGATGGAGCGTGTTTACCTAGAAGAAACCGATTCACTCTCGATTTGAAGACACAAAGATTGTAACAAATAAGATTGTAAGATTGTAGATGTATGGATGTGTTTGTTATCCTTTCACACAAAAACCACTGAGAGGATTAGGATGCAATTTGGTATGCAGCTCCAGATAGATGGTCTGGAATAACACATAAACTATTGTTATACTACGAGTAAAACCACGGGTGATGTTAGTTATACTAGAGGTACAAAATAAACCAGTAAGTAGAAAGTTTGATATTAATTCTACCGCCAAGCAGTAATGTGCAATGCAAACATCACTATGTTTGAAGGGAAATAATTTCAGATAAATATCAATGCATACCTAGATATAAATAATTTTATGTGATAAGCGCATCACAGTGAGAATAGATGTGGAGTGGTAGTGCTTGTACTCTTCATGTTCGTGACCGGCGTGTTCCTTACCATCAGGTACATGTCCTGTTCGTATCGTCACTTTTTACTAGAAAAAAGTTAAATGTAAGGAAATACACAAAATTATCATTTATTATGTTTATTGTAAACCTTGCATTTCCCGAGCCAGGCCCCAGGTGCGACCTAGTTCCTGCCTAATTGTTAGTTAACCGGGCTATTATCCACTTACCTGATAACTGAGTAACTGAGCTATTTCATTAACTTGTTCTTAATAAAATTACCATAGCCCTAAAGCGCCGAGGCTCCGTACTATGGAGCTCTTACAGCGATTGCTTTGCGAGACAATTGCCGATCAATATTTTGTAAATCGCGACCCGTAACCCTATTGCGGTGGAATATGACACTTAATTACATAGTCCGAATTGATATACTACTACTAAAAAGTTTCTACAACAAATTAAATATTCACTAATGTTGCCTAAATAAATAACTGTTTTTGATAAAATACAGCGACTTATTCTGATTCAGTTTAATTTATGTTTAATGTTACAAAAATATAAATTTCCAAAACATGTTTTATTTTCATTAGATAATTTAGTTTGTGTTAAAAAATATTGTTTAAAATTATCAGTTTTCAGGTAAGTAGTTAATTTTTTACTTTGAATATTTGCACAAATTTGAATTAATTTAAAAGTGTGTTAAGAAATAATGTTATACAATGTTTTCAACTGACAGCAAACTGCTAGAATTTGATATTAAAATTAAAAATAACTGTTTATATAGTTTATCATAATACATTAAACCTTGTCTTATTATAAGCGAACAACATCGGCAATAAAATCTCATGGTACAAGCCCTGAACTCGAACCCTCAGACAAATTATTCTGACTACAAAGACTAGAACCATAACTCATGAGGACACTTTCGATACAAGTGATTAGATGCTATATTTCATGTCATATTGCTCGAGGAAATCATCACGTCGTAAATGTAAGTTAGAGGAAAGCTATCTATTAAAATTGATAGGAAAATTGGTTGAATAAGCACTGATAAATTCCAAGCATTTACTGAATGATTCCGCTGCTACTGGCCAAACAGAGCTTACTAATACTCGTATTATAAACGCGAATGTTTGTGAACATGTGTGTTAGTCTTTCACAAAAAAAACGGAGTTAAGTAATTAAAATTTGATACATACCTATAGATAACGGTCTAGTGTCACGCAACAATTGATAGATGAATAGCTTCAACAATTACCTAGCACTGCACTGCGCTCATCATTATAATTAAGATGATTTATGTCTACGCCTCGTAATTTACCGCGAAACATTGCTTTTCAAAAACTGGAATACAGTGATGGTTGCACATTACTCATTTCATTACATTTATTATTTCATTTCATTTACATTATCCCAGAGGATGTGTGTGTTTCGTCATCCAGACCGGACATTTTCCTTTTTTCTAGAGCTACAAAACGCATAGTCCTTGTAGAACTTACTGTTCCGTGGGAAACTAATATACCTAAAGACCACGCGATGAAACAAAATAAGTATTACGACCTCCTAGACGAATTAACAAAAAACGGCTATGTAGTTAGTTTATACGCTGTAGAAGTGGGAGCGAGAGGTAAACCAGCAAAATCTCTCTATAACCTGCTGAAAGACCTTGGCTTATCCAGAAGTGCAGTAAGTTCTATACTAGAACGAGTATCTAAAGCTGCACTAGTAGGCTCATATCAGATTTGGCTGGGCAGGGAGAGAAAAACGAGTGGTGAAAGTGAGTGTTGATGTACGTCAGAAAGGGGCCCCTTAAACCTACGCCCGAGTCACAAGTCTCGGGGTCTACTCGGGTTTTCTCTCTCTGCCACACGATGGATCCGGCACCCTCACGGTGAATCCAGAGAATGCTAAGAAGATCGTCTCTCTGGTGGTAGAATAATTAGTAGAGGTGTGGTACTTCCGCAGGAAAGAGCAAAGACTTCCTCTACGAAGAGTCCTAACCACGGATACTAACAAAAAAATACATTAACTTGTTAACTTTAGACTCGTGAGTTAAACAATGTACTCATATCTAATTGTATTGTAAGAACGGAAATCGATTTTAAATTAGTAATTGTAATTTATGAGTTACCAACAACCTGCTCGTTCGTATTACGATGGAAACTGGCTTGTTAATTCTAATTAACTACAATTAAAGTATCTTACGAAAGGGCTTGTCGATTTGTCTTTAATTTGTGGCTGAATACGAGTATATTGCTTAAATATTAATTATTAGATACTAGCAACTCCCGCTGGTTTTATCCGCGTACTTTCCTTTCCCATAGCTGCCCTTCCTGCGAGGAAAGCAACCTCTATGTTATTCTGGGCTTATAATATAATAAATACTATGTAAGTTTCATACCGATACAAACAATTTATAATATTATTAGGATTTTACTTTTTTTAATGATCAATATCTAGTGATGCAGATTTTAATGATAGGTAAATAAAATGAAAATTAAGATTTATTTTAAAATTTAAACAACAGTTAAATACTATGTTGTTTTTGTGGTGTTTCTCAGATTTAGTATAACATTAAATTAACTCGTGCATGAAACTGTGCTGAAGTATCGGGGAGCCCCAGTAGCTCCACCTTATATCCACGTAAATACTCCATAATTAATAATACTAACATAAATGACTTACAAAGTTTTTAATACAATTGTACAATTGTGCCTATTATTGTTAAGTACATTATTTATTGTATTTTTGCTATAGACACAAGAACATAATCAACGTTTTTTTTTGCCCCTAACATATTTATTATCATATTGTTTTCTTTCTTCATTAGAAATAAAAGTTTAATTAACTGTGTTTCACGTTTTTCTAATCATGGCCTTTCATATAAAAAACCTACATTGAGAGGGTTCTGAAAAATAAATGTAATTCGTCATTTTGTAGTGACAGCTATCTTAGTCCCGACTTTCATCAAATATTGCTAAAAACACTCCCAAGTACTCCTTTCATACAAAAAAAAATAGTTTAAAAGGTTTATTCGTTCAGGAAATAAGATTCCACAGACAGATACAAACACAGAAACATCAAATTTATAAAACCCCATCGGAGGCTAAAAGCCTAAAAGCTGTTGAAGTAGCAATATAATAAATATAAACCAGAGATAATATAATTAAATGAATGAAACCGTATAAATTGTCTTCAAAATGCGACAAAACAATCGCGAGTTTTTGTCGAAGAGCCGAAAAAACCAGACGATCGTACAGTTTGACAAGAAATAGTGGTAATTGAAAGCAGGTATTACGTAAGTTAATTAAAAAAATGTTACCAAAAATGGTTATTTAGAAATTATGAAAATATTCATCATAAATAATAAACAATTAAATAAATAAATATTGGTGGACAATTCACACCATCAAATCATATATAACAATGTGCATCATCATTTAGATTTGAAACCACTGGCTATTACAATAAATTGAAAACCTATAATATTTCTTGATTACCAATGGTACGTAATTGATTACATTATAAGTTTTTTTTCAGCTTTTGGATGAAAAATATAACAATGTGTTAATTTTAACACCACCACCGATGCATTGCTAACATTTACTTAAAAACTTCTGCAAGATAAAAATTCATACTGTTACGTATGATTGCCATCTGGCCTGCTGATTAGAGACGATACAAACTACGATGGAACGCCTAGAAGAAACTGATTTATGACGTTCGTAGCCTTTGTTTAGAAGAAACTGATTTATGACGTTCGTAGCCTTACACTCACTCAAAGAGAAAACATCACATACTTTGACTTTGACTTTAAGCAAAATTATTGCGTGACGTTGACATTTTTTGTATGTTAATGATAACGCAAAAACATTACAAAAGTGTAGTCAAACCTCCTTGTTCGAATCTGTGGTATTCTAACCAAGATAAATGAAAAATATTGTTCGTTGCAGCTTTTTTGACATTGACAGCTAAGTGAAATTGTTAGTTTAATGTTAAGTCTTTCTTGCCAAGTTATAACGTTTGAGTCGAGTTTTTATCTGAATAATTCAGGGTATGATTACAGTCGAATTTGTCGTCAGTCGGTGAGTTTGTCGCGGGTCGTTGACCCCGATTGTTCCAAGTTTTTGCCGCGGAACGGATTGCCACCCGCGGAAACTCACGTAGGGTTGTCGACTAATTAGACCCACATCTTTGATACGATATTTCATCGATTAGAGTAGTAGTAGTAACACCACTGTCTGTTAAACTTACCCTCAAAACATTTAATTTTCCTGAGATAAGTAAATTATTGTTGCCTAAATTTTCAAATAAAATCAACTTCCTGAATAATCTTTTATAGTCTATGTTTGTATACAATAGAGCTTTGCATTGAAATGACAAATCAAATCAAATTTGGTTGTGTTTTTATTATAAAGATACAAAGAGAAAATAAGTTTTTTTCTGTAGAAAATATTTTTTTTCTGTCGTCAGAGTGGCATCATTTCATAGTTGACATTCCAAAGGTTCAAACGAGAAGAGCATGCTGTGGAACACCTTTGCCTAAACAGGGGTTTTCCAGTGTTTACAAACTTTGTGTTTCAAATTGAAAGTGAATCGTAATCTTCTAGAAATAGTAAAGCACGTTACATCGTAGACCGCATCGTCACTTAACATTAGCCGAGCTGGCAGTCAAGCGTAAACCTACAATAGCAAAAAACCCATAATATAGATGTTTTTGATATCTAATGCACTTAAATAGACATTAATAAATTGAATCGTAGTACATTTTAGTAGTCGTAGGGCTCTTTGCAGAGTCCGCTTGGGGAAGTATCATACTTTTGTCAGTTATTCTGCCACCAAGCAGTAGTGGGCAAACATTACTGTGTTCCGGTTTGAAGGGCAATGTTTCTAGAGAAATAACTGGGCTAAGAGATAAAACACCTTACATCTCCGGGTGACGAGCTCAGTGCGGTGCTAGGTAATGATTTGTACTCTTCATGTTCCTATAGCTGCGTGTCACTGTGCTGTTATGTGATGTTACCACCAGGCACATGTTCTGTTCGTCTTGTCACTCTATTCTAAAATAAAAAGAATAAAACGAAGTTAGGGATTCTGATAAAATGAAAACATTAAGTTTGTCCAGAAACATATTCATATGATTTTCATTATGAATCTCACGTACCCTAGCACAGCCGCGATATATTAGCATCTGCATCGCCTTACCGAGAATCCCTTCAACGTAGTTGCTGTTCTCGCAGATTTTACACGCAGATTAAATGTTTTCCATTGCAGTTTCTCACAGTTCTATACTTAGTTTATTTTATGGGGATTAACGATTCAATGTTTTATACAATATTTCCATATTCAACATTAACATTTATTTTTTATACGTATTGTGCGTTGTCTCATATACGTAGAGTCAAGGAAATACTTCACTTTCGCTGGCCTAGTGCGGGGTGATAGATTCCACGTTCTCAAAATATATTTTGTACAAAAAAAATATTTTTTTTTCTTATTCAGATTAAATGACGGAATAATTACTACATGCACCTGATACCAACCATGATGACCAACTTGCATGATAATAGCTCTTTACTACGATATTATGTATATTTGAGTACAAAGAGTCTAAAGCACTGCCTAGCAATGCACTCGTTATCCAGATACATATTAAAGGATAAATCTCTTTGCTCTGTAATACTGTTTGTTTAGTAAACTTACTGTGTACTTACTGTTTAGCTGTAGTCTGTTGACAGACATACTCTGCTCAGAGTTCTTCACTGCAAACATTTTTGTTTAAAATCTGTTGCGGTAAACAAATTGATAATATTTTTTTTTTATTTCAAAGTTGAACTTTTGTTAAAAGTTATATGTATTAAGAATTCTCACAAAAACACAACTACAGTAGGCACAATGGAGATATTAATATTCAATTGGGAAAATATTATTACAATCACTTTTCGTCCTCATAAAATCACAAAAACTGATGCACCACGAATGCACTCCATAAACTAGTGGCCCTTTTATAAAAAAAGCTTTCAACCACCGTTACGCTTTTTAAAACCAATAAAAGTTTTAACACGATAACACGGTGTTAAACACTCATAATAAATACACAGTGTTACAAAGTAGGCCATGTCAACACGTCATAAAAAATGTTTGACATGACACGCCCCTCGCCTTAACGTCTAGTCTTCACCACTTAAGTCTACTGGCAAACGTCTTAAGCCACGTATTTATGAACAAGTCATTTTTAATATTGGAGCAAATGCGATAGTAACGCCACCTGGGATTAGACAAAAGAAATGGTGAGGACGATAGAAAAATAAAAGATTCAAAAGGCGATCTTTAATCGTGGGTAAAAAATACGATAGCTTAAAACGCCGCGAGGTACGATCCGAGATAAGTGTATGAAGTTAGTTTAGATGTCAGATATTTTGTTTATGTTTAACGCTTTCTTTGTGTTTTTAAGGCTTATGATCTTCTTTATTCAGGCAATATAAATAAATGTAATGATATATTTCTTGTTTAAATATCACAGTTATCATCGATATGATGTTTCGGCAACACATTGTTTATCATTGAGGGTGGAGCATTGGTGGACATTATAAAAAGCTCGCTATGTAAATCTTATTGTAGAGTGTAGAGGTATATAAATTACGCGTCACGTTGTTTGTCTGCAATGGTCTCCTAAACTACTTAACAGATTTTAATAAAATTAGCACACCGTGTGCAGTTTGAACTTGAAAATTAGGATAGTTTTCATAATTCAATGGTCTTTACATGACAAAATCGGCGTCAAAACAGGCCGCCAGTACATTCATAAAATATGTTACAAATCTGTAGATATTGTAACTAAGTAAAACACACAAGGTAAGGACGGCAGGGAGTTGCATCTTAGATAAGCTAGATCTTAGATAGTAATTATAAAACTATTTTTATTCTTCTTCTTCGTGTCGATGATGTTGTCTTTTTTTTGTCTATATTTTTATTGAAGAACGGTGATTCTATTCAAAAATATTTAATTTAATTTGTATATTTTTATTAAATTATATACTGGTATTACTATTAAAGTCTACTAAATTAAAGAAAAAAAATTGTTTTATAATAAATTTGTCGTTTAGACGTTCAAATATACAAACTTCAAATATTTTATTTATTTATTTGACTCTGTTTAAAAATGTAGTTTGCGTAAGCTTTAAGTTATTGACTTCATTTGAGTAATTAAATAAATGATTTGGATAGGACTGTTAGAGGTAAAGCAATAGGGAGACTATAATCTTTTTCCAAAAGAAAAATAATAAGTTCTAAAACTGACGGTGTCAGACTTTACTCGTAGTACTAGATTCGGACGAAACTATATTAAATTATCTCTACCAATATGCAATCATCCAGATAAATTATAGGGCTTAGAGATATAATATTTTATATCTCTCTCCGGGTGAATGAAGAATGCAATCTCTGGGATGAATGAAAGAGTGAATGGGTGTATGAAGAGTCCAAATCACTACCTAGCATTGCACAACGCTCGTCTCGTCACTCAAGATTAGAGATATAAGATATTTTATCTATTAACCCTCTAATTTGTCTAGAAACAGTTTTAAAAGTATAATTTGTCAAAACAAAAGTCAATCAGCCCAATTTACATAGGTATCCAACCTTAAATTTGTTTTTTTTAATGTTCAACCCACGACATAATGTAGATATGTGCCATCTATTATTTATTATTAATCGATCTGATTTAAATCTTAGAATAATACTATTTTTAAAATTTTCACATTTATTTGGTTGTGACAGCCCTAGTAGGAGAGCCGAGTACACAGATCCCGGTGCGCGTTCCTTCGCTTTCGTCGCTCACTTGAACTTGAGAATTTTAATCACCCACTCAGCGCAAGCACTGCGCCGCTTGACATACATGTCATATCGCGGCCCGAGCGCGGCCGCTCAGCGTGAGGAATGCGGACGCTGCGGAGGAATGAGCCGGCAGAGTGGATGTTCTACGATGGGGACAACAAAAAAATTTGACACCTCTTTGATAGTTAGAACATGTAAACTATGAAATGCGTTGCCTGAGTGGGTAATTTCTGATATATGATATGTATCTCTATGACTCGAATTTAAATCAATATCGTCTAGATAAGCACTCTCTTCATCGTAGATTTCATAGTCATTTAACATCAGGCGACATGGCGGCACCGCGCATGCAGTAAACAGTACTAAGAAATATACGTTTAATCAAAGACGTTGGATGTAAAAAAAAAACAAAATCTATGCGTTTAATCAAAATTTATTTTAAGTTAATTTAGCTTCATTGAAACCGAATAAACATTTTTTTTTATTAAAAGTCAAACATTTTTAAACTACGAATGAGACTCCAGAAATCAATGAAGCTGAGATCATAAAACTATTTCTAAGAGTGACTATTTCCGAGAAAGACAACAAGCGTTCTCACAAAAACTATGTAGTAGTCATTGATCGTGAGTTTGTGAGTCAGTAATGTCCGTGATTCGAGTGATTGATTCGATACGCACGTGGAGCCGTCAACTAAGCCCTTACCATGCGGTACTTGGGATATCGACTGACCTCATACCTACTGGATTTATTCAGAAAAAATATTTCAATTTGTTTTATGTACAAAATTTACTATTGGATATTTAGAGCATTCTACAGACAGGTAGAGGCTTTCAGGCATGCTTTATGTGTGTGCGTAAGTACGAAGTACGTTAGTTAGTACGTTTAGATTTGTGGATCCTTGAGCCTTCCAAGATCACACAAGTCAAAGTAGATCAGAGATGTAGATCTATTTGAAGCTAACTGCTATAATAGGTACTGAAAACAAAATATAGTAAACGGAAAAGAGCCTCAAACATTGAATAAGTAATAAAAATACCGAACTTTCGGAAAACTCGAACGATGTAGTTTGGTTGCACGTAAAGTAGTCTAGCCAGGAAATATACTAACTGGCGTCGCGTCGGTAGACCGTAAAGTATATCTGTAAACACTGCCATATTTTCCCTAAAAAAATCTGCCAATAGATACCGGGGTGTTTTCAAGTCGAAAGTGAATTAGTTTCAGAAAATGTAATGGTTTGTTCATGTTAGTACATTTCTCTAGCAAGGTTACAAGAAGTAAGATAATAATTATAAAATGATGTTTATTTCGTATATGAATTCCAAACATAGGCACAGTGCCATTCATTTAATCGAGACCTACGCAAGCCAAAAAAATGCCCATAGATCAATTGGACAATGAGAAATTTTCAATGCTTAGGAACAGCAAAATTTGAAGTTAGTGTTAAACATGCGAACTCAAATAGATAATATTGAATTTTCGTTAAACTACTTTGTAATCTGGCAACAATATACTTACTAGAATAAGTACTAATAAGTTGAATGAAATAGAGGTAAGAATATTTATAAATTTACTATAGGTCAACAATCGAAAACCCTAAAGAACAACATCGTAATACACAGTTTTAACGCAAAACAAACAAATTCCACACTCTTAAGATGACATAATAGATATACGATAAAACTCACACCACGCTTCCACTAACACTTAGCGAGAACGGACCGTTCATACTAAATGTTTCACTTAAATAAGCTCTTTCTGAGTTTTTTTGACGTGACAACGTCTTATAAATTGGTTTGCCGGGTGACACTTCAAGAAACTGCGTTACGCTCCGCTCACGTTATGCGCTCACAACGAGAGCGAGTGAGAGGCACGCGTCCCCTTCCACTCGGGCATGGTTAGCCCGCCTAAGAGCGAGAGAGACAGACATAAAAAGTGAAAGGCACGCGTCCCTTCCGTAAAATTATTTTACCACTCAAAATCGTTGTCACGTAAAACTTTCGCCCGTATACCGACTTTACAGGCAACCAATTTTTATCAAAACTAACTCTCTTACTGTTACTTACGAATTTATTTTGACATATTTTAGTTTTACGACTTTTCTGAGTAACAACACCAAGATAACATAAATCACAACATTATGTATATATTCACTATTTGTACTTCTACGGTAAATACAATAATAAAGAGTAAGTGATGTATCTAATATTAAGTCTATAAGTCAAATACTAACCACAACAAATATCACATCATGTTTTTTAACCTTTTTTTAATAAGATCATTCGTTTCAATAACCGAATCTATATAAGTAAATTTCGAGCAGATACAAAATAAATTATAGTTGAATATGAGACTTTATACCGGTTGTTGAGTTTAAAGAAAAAAGCCAAGCTTCTATCATAAAAAAATGCGACTCCTGAAGCAATGTGACCGATTCCAAATCTTGTACTTGCATGCGCGCTGTAAACTCTGATGGTAATCTCTCGGCCTACCAACGGATAAACTTTGATGGATCACATCAAAAGATGTTGCTCAAATTTTAATAAGGAATTCATGGTAAAGGTTACATAAGTGTAATAATAAATCTCAATGTAATCATATGGGTTTAAATGTACTGACTAAAATATAAACACAACTACTGCATCTCAACAACATTACTTTTAACATGAACCCAAAATCAGTTATGTCAAAATATTATAACGCTAAAAGCATATTTCTTCTTTTTACAAAAAAAAGTCAAACCATTGAAAACCACGTTAAAAATCTAAAAATATTTCAGTTATATATGCCATGTAATTTTATTATGAAATTTTCTTCATTGACATATAATTGTATAAAATAAGAAGTACGTAATAACAATACGTGGCAACCCTATATGGCATAGAGACATGAGTGTCGTGGGAATAGCACCTGGATCATTCCGCGGTTGGAATTATTTTATAAATTCCGTCAACCTTGAACCGCCGATCTCGGCCAAACGTACCCAACACACATTCGTGGAACAATCTGTCATTAGAATAACGTGATTTAAATATTCGCTTATCATATGCATGAGATTTTAATTCAATTTTACTTGCTCGCAGGGAATTAATTATTACAAGAAAAAAAATTAGAAACAACGCCACGATATTATCTTTCAATTCTTACTTAACCTTTAAAATCAGTGCATTAAAGTATATCTTAATAAATAACGAGTTATCTGTTATCTGTGTTATCTGTTGGAGTCATTCCTGGTTATGAGTAAAGTAGGTACTTTCACTGAATTCATTGTTACAAATACAAGTCACAGTGGTAATTAAAGATTGCACACTCCTACTTAGCGGTAACTGATAACTGACAAAAATTACGTACTTCCACCGACAGTCCTACCACTAAAAAAATAACAATATATCTCTATGAAAAATAAATTTAAAAAATCTCCTGACTCACAATTTGTTAACCCTAAAGCAGGCATGTGTCAAATTCGGAACAAAAATTTCACATGATCTCTTACCGTCTCATCGGCCGTCCCAGTGTTCCCAATATTTTTCTCTGTTTGATACGGTCCATTTAAAACAAAGCTACGAAAGCAAGGGCTAGCCAAGCCGTCAATACTTACTCCATAACAATACTCCATTGTCCGCGAGCCTTTGAAAACACCGCTACGGGGAAAATAACGGTTATAACGTAATTTTGGAATAAGAACGTTTTTTCATAAGTACTTGTACATAAGTTGTTCGTACTTTTATCCATCGTGATCCACGATCTTGATTAAAGCTCATCAAGCTCAAAGATCATGATTTAAGGTTAAGTACTTAATAAATATCTATATTTTGGAAATTTTGTGATACAGCCGTTTCATAAAATGTTTACTATATTTTAATTTATATAATTTAAATTCTTACTAAAATTAAATGTGTAATCTTGGATGCTTGTTGCTTAATCATGTTGGAACGGCTGGACGGCTCGGCATAAAGTAAAAAAAATGGAACTACATGAGTAAAACCGCGGGTCGCTGCTAGTCATTCACTTTTACGTATTATGTGGCATGAATCATAATTATTATGAATCAGAAATCCGGATAAATTAAAAAGTCTTAAGTTAATTACAAGATCAGTCCTAATGTATGGAACGGTAGAATTTAAGACCAAAAGTAATCTATTGCATTAAAGTTGTAATAATTAGGGCATGTTTGTGATAGATGATTTTGACACTGTTAACCCAGGCTCAACAAAATAAATATTAAAAATAAATAAATAATATTGGTGGACAATTCACACACAACACCATCTGACCCCAAACTAAGCAAAGCTTGTGTGATGGCAGCCAGATAGCTGATATAATACTTATATAGTTTTAAATACATACTTATTATACATAGAAACACCCAGACACAGTGCAAACATTTGAATTCATCACACAAATATTTGCACTGGGTGGGGATCGAACCCACGACCCTCGGCTTCGCAGGCAGAGCTACTACCAACTAAGCCAC
>CM029773.1:0-37242 GCA_017562165.1 Ectropis grisescens | reverse complement strand
ACAAAGTTACAAAAATATATAAAACTTAAAAAAAAGCATAGTAAAAATTGGCGACCTTATCGCTAAAAGCGATCTCTTCCAGGCAACCGCTGGATGGAACAGGAGAAATGATGAATAAGAAAAGGGGGAAGTACAAACAATAAGTGAATGTTATATTTAAAGTCTGTATATATATCTGTTTAGTCGATATTGTGTCAGGGTCTAACCGATCTAGGTGCCATAATGCCATTACAGCTGCAACATTCAGCAAGACGATAAACATAAAGCCTTAAAACTTAAAATAAAGAAATTTAAAAAACAATAATGCTGAGTACGCCTACAGACGGTAGCTTAGTAGGGGCAGGACTCCTTGCAGAGGCCGTCTGTGAAATTACTTACCACTTTGCGAGTTATACTCGTAATACAGCCAAGCAGTAATGTGCTTAACTTTATTAAATTATTATATGCTTACAGTTGTACTTGAATGCCATCTCGCTCGATGTTAAGCGACGATGTGGTCTACGATAGAACTAGAACCTACCTACCTTTAATAAACCGATTCATTCTCAATATTACATCACTGTAATTCGGGTTAAAGGGCTATGTTTCAAGAGAAATTACAGAGCATAGAGATAAATCACCTTATATCTCTGGGTACCGAGATTAGTGTAGTGCTGGGTAATAATTTGGACTATTTATGTTCCAATAGCTGGTGACACTGTGCTATTATAGGCAGGCTTGTTGCTTACCATCAGGCCCATGTCCTGCTCGTCCCGTCACTCTGTACTGCGAAAAAAAAACCCTGTCCATGGTAGCTGTGTTAGACATTTCATACCAGCATGGAGTCGCAGCTTCGCAGCACAGAGATCGGCTGGTGTAAACCTGTATGCCGTTAAGTACTGCTTATTGGCCAAAGATTAACTCACAGAAGGTTCTCGTAAATTGAAAACTTTGAACCAAAATATTGTTTTGAGAAAAATGACCTAATCAGCCTAAAATCTATATTATCTATATAATCTATATCTATATGTTTGTGTGAGTTAATTCTAAGTTAGTTCTAAGCTGTACGTTTTTTACAGCTTGATATTATTAACTTTCAATTTGATTTTTACCGTGTTCTTTGTTTTTCTTTGCGGGAGAATATCGATTTCCATCTGTAATAGCCAACTTGGCTCAAAAGTAATGTAAATGATAATTATTAACGTTACTTCCAATTTAAGAGTTGGTTTTTTTTAAGAAAACAGGATTCTTAATATTTAAGGTAGTTAATCATGATGGTTTTAAGCAGAACTTGTTAAGTTCTTAACGATGATAAGTGGTCGTTTATTGTAAGTTTCATTCTCATGACCAGAATAGGAAGGAAAGGAGTTTGAAAATTGGGGTACTTCAGGCAAGCTGTGAGGAGTGGTTTACATAACAAACGGTCAACGTTTACCTCAATATAAGTATATAACTGGTGTTGTCTTGTAGGCTCCAAGGAATTTCGAGTGCCTTGTCTAACGAAGTGAACAAGCATCACGGAAGGCGACGCCCGCGAGGTAACTTTCTAGTCCATACACACTCTTTGGTGCTGCGCGCGCGCACCCAAACACCTTTCTTCTTTCTCC
The DNA here is from genome assembly GCA_017562165.1 of Ectropis grisescens. Lineage (NCBI taxonomy): Eukaryota > Metazoa > Arthropoda > Insecta > Lepidoptera > Geometridae > Ectropis > Ectropis grisescens. The sequence goes on along the minus strand of CM029773.1, from coordinate 35,656 downwards.
GCCAGTGCGTGATCGAAGCTCGGCCTCCGCGCACGCGATGCCGACCGCTTGACAGTGACAGTGACAGTTGACAGTGCCACCATGACAGTGCCTGTGATCCTCCTGCTCCTCCTGGCGTCTCCGGCGCGGGCCCAGGATGACCTATACTCTGTGGGATCATTCTTTACAAGTAAGTTCCCATTTATAGGCCGGGTTTTTGGGTCAGTGTGTTGAATGGAAGCGACGTGGCCGAACGGACGACCGCTTTTGGACTCACATTTGCATTTTAAAACTGGCAGGTGGCGGTTTCTGTCACGGATTTGTGGGCGCATACCATCAGGCCAGTGGCCTGGTTGTCTCGTTCACGTAAATGTGTTAGACTTTTACAGATCATTCTACTTGAAATTGTAGTTCGTTAAATGTGCAATGACATGGATACATAAAGCGTATCCACTAAATGAAATATCTTAAAACGCAATACTAATATTTATATTTCAGTAAAATCGTATCAAATGAGTTGGTATCTATCCAAATGCAGTCGGAAGAAGTTGAAGATTTGGTTTGTTTAAACGCGTTGATGTCGGAAACTAACATACAGATTTTTGTCACCTCTTTAGCCCAACCGAGTAAGTTTAAATATATAAGATCAAGGACCGTACGGAGTACCAGATAATTTAAATATTCAGAAATCAAGAGAAGGAGCGATGCTATATTATTGCTAGACGATGTAGAGCTAATTTAAATATAAATACACCCTTACAATCAATCTTGTTTTGTACCAGCAAGGTACTAGCGTTTGAACTTGTACCAAGATGCCACGAAAATCACACAAGCATAGTACCAATGAAACGCGAAACGTGATGGCTTTATCAGATAAATAGATACATAATACAAACAGAAGAAGAAAATGGATCGGATTTAAATCTGGATCACAGATAGTTTATAGCCAAGAACCGAGACTACTTTTCAATGTGGCAAAATAATGGACACAAGTACGCGGGCAAACCCGCAGGGCGCTGCTTGTTTGTTCTCGTAATAAATACTACGAGTACTTCATTAGCCGAGTTAAAGACAAAGCTATTATCAATCCAATCGTTTTTTTAACTCTATTAAACGCATCTCAAATATTCTTTTATTCGAAAATGAGAGAATGGGAGTTTAATACAAGATTGGAGGAATAAAATTGAAGTTCTTCTTTTTGTCAATTTTACAAATGATTTTTGGCCACATTTCAAGCTCTACCGTTCTTTATATTATTTTAGTTAATATAGGTATCTACTTGGCTAGTATTTCAACCACTGTCCATTCAAAGCAAGTCTATTCTTCTAAGCTATACCGTAGTACTCATCTCAATAAGCCGTAATAGGTACGGTACAAACGGTTTTTCCCATCACCGTAATTTTGCCGCAATAAAAACTCATCTATGTGTTAATCAGATTATTTATTATATTTCTACCTAATTTTATTGATCTAGGCCGAAGAAGCTTTATAATGAAATACATTATAAAAATTGAGTTGAAATATTCCTCCCTTTATAGAGAATATTTATCATGCCCGTAAGAGCGACACGTATTTTAAACATATTATTTTAAATACCAGAATAATACTGTGTATTACAATTACAAGTATTATTAATTAATGCATTTTTTTAAATAATAAATAAAGCAATCAAATTATTTTTCAAATAGAAAATTAAAACAGGTAGACAGACAGAGTGTGTTTTTGTCGCAAATAACGTTTTCTTTCGACTGCCAATCGGTCCAAAGACGGTAATACAACATGGCTGCCCGTGATTCGAAATGTTTGCATCACCTCCTCCATTAATTAGTTTAACCGTGATAATGCATCGAAATATCGGGACTCACTCAACCACGTAGCCATAGTAAATATGCCGTAATTACAAGCATTAGTGTATTGTATAACTGTGATAGCTTAAAAGATCGATTTGGTTTTAAAAATCATTGGCTTAAAACACAGAATACAGTATAAGAGAGCAATCTCAGTTATTCGCGCGATTGTAAACGTTACGATATCCATAATTTATGAGCTTCGAGCGTAGTACGAATGCTTGCGTTTCTGCAAATGTTGCATTACAAATCCAAATATGTATTTACTAAAATCCATAAAAAACAGAGGCTTTTTTATTATGAATAATAGAAATCTGGTTAGGGTAATGTATAATCTGACGTCGTTAATTTATAATCTGTCGATTTTTACGATTTCACAGAGTACTCTACAAAATAAAAATCAATCTGTAGTACCTACTGTTTATCTACGAACTAAGTAAAGCTTGTAGGGGCTTCAGTGCAGGAGTATAGCATATTGATTGCAAAATACTGATTTAGGTAGAAAAATGTAGTGTTTACCGGTAATTACAAGGAACTGTTACGAGATTTCGAAGTCACGGAGCAGACGTAAAAGGAAACATATTTTAATAGTATCCGTATTTTTTTACTAAACTTGCACTTGACCGCCATCTCGCCTTACGTTATGATATGATGTAGCATGTTATAATATAATAGTAGAATACGATTAAACTTTAAAAAAATTGGCGATCAACTTCAACCCTTGGTTTATGGCTTTTATTGTGGTTTAGCCTCACGATTTGGCCAATGTCAAGTATAAATATAATCTAAATTTTTGAAGAAACGGACAACGTGTACGTCAAAGCGCCATTGTTCCATACCAAATGTATCATCAATTGGCAGTCATAGGAACTGCCGATAGAAGTGAAAACTTATAATTCAGAAATTGATAGCTTACTTTGGAAAATACGCGGGTAAAACCGGAGGGCGTGGCCATGGTAATATTTTTTGTTGATAGAAATGCGTCAGCATTTCTAGATGGTCAATAACCATGGTCCCGAGTTTACCCGAAGGTTTATTATCATTCCCGAGCGTGACGCTAGAATTCATTTCACGGCCCAAGAAAATGCTGTGGTGCGTCAAAAGAAGTTTTCACTTCAAAAATCTACTCAGACTACGCAGCTTAGATGTTGTTATCACAAATACTTTGAAATTTTAGTTGGCCTCAAGTTCCCTCATTTGCCTTCTGAATTTTGCGCTCGTTCAGAAACAGGACTCTATATCTTACTCTTGCTAACTCTACTTCTAGATCTGGCAGCATCGTTTGCTTAACGTTAGGCGCGACGGTAGTCAAACGTATGCATATCAATGTTTAAAAAACTGTGCGCTAATAGTTCAAAATAAATGCGATAATTACATACATTTTTATCGAATATGTTTATATTCGATCACGTTTTTTTAATGTTAACCAATGGCGCAGTCTGGGATGTAGAACGCTTCCCTTTAAAGAATCTGTTTATTTTTCAGGTTGTATCTTATTGGGAAAGGTAGAGCTAAGCTATTGCATATTTTTGCAAAGCACATGATAAACATGAAGTTAAAGAACTTTTTGCGAATCTTGGGAACATTAATCAAATATCACCGATGGAGGTACATACTGATACGGGTCGCGGTTTACCCCCAAGTATTTCCTGTTGCCGAAAATTTTGCGTAATAAAATTTTGCCTAATTTAACAGTGTTCCAAATTTATTTTATTATCTTTAAAAAATAAATGACTAGTTTCGTCATTTGAGATAAACTCTCAATATATCCTAATATATTTTGTAACGTGCAAAAAAAATGTACGTAGTAAAACACTGAATGTTATTAATTATTATTTTTTACTATCTTTCAGTATCAAATACCTCACATTCTGAAATGTCTAAATCAGCCTTTCATTTTTCGAGAGATACGCCATTTTAGATTTTTTGAATCGTACCTGATTTATTATTACTACTTATTACTATTTATTATACTGATTACACAGCAAGAAACTTCGCGCAAGGGATACAAACCAAAGACCTGTTCCTTGAAGTTTAAAGAAGCACATTATTGGTAAAAGGTTATAAATGTATGGTAGACCCGGAGTTCATTGTCCGTGAGAGCGGCTGCGGAGCGGGCGCGGTGAACACTTGTTTGTGTTATCGGTTAACAGTATTATTTGAGATATTTGACAAATCTGCGGAAAAATGGAAACGGTGAAGGTACCGTTCGAACATTAATGAGATCGGCAAAATGATGCCCATTTTTAATGGTCCTATTCATCGTTACGAATAAGAATTAGGTAGTTGGTAAGTTATGTTTTTATTTATTACTTAGAGCTACCTACGGCTTCTGCTCTTTTAATAAACTAACTTCCACCTGCTCTTTTTAAGAAAAAGAAAACCTATGTTTTGTTATAACAAACCGTAGGCCGTATTGTCGCTTTATTAACTTAATACAAGCTTTGCTTTGTTTGGGGCTAGTCAGTGTTTTGTAAGGAATAACTTATGTTTGGCCAAAAATCCTAGAACAAACTATGGAATCAAAAATATAAAGTTTGAAGGAGCTTACCTGTACAATAAATTACCGAAAGATATCAAACTAGCTAAATCACTTCCTACCTTTAAAAAATTACTAAAACTACACGAGTTAAAAGATACTTCGTATGTATAAACTATGTAATAAAAATGTATATATTTATAATAAAATAATTTATAAAAATAAATACTTTCAGGAAATTATAAGACTCATAAAAATAGCACCTAACATTAATAATAACTTAATATAACTTTGAAGTCTTCGGTATAAGATGTGATTTATAATTCATATATGTATAAAATATATAAAACAAATTAAGTAAAAGTGTACCAGGGCCATTGTTGTTACATGTTAAAAAAAAACATACTAAAATCATAAATATTTAATTTTAATGTCTGCAATAGAAAACAGTGTGCCACGGGCTTTATATCGCAGCTCATTCTTGTCAGTTATAAACCGGTCCAAGTCGGCCGGTAACAGCAGTGAATAGTAAAACTACCCTACATTATAGAAATAAATAAAAATTTAACAGTCTGATTTTTCAAGTGCTTTTGTTAGTGATAGTTGTGAAGTAATTTCGATGTTTTTGTAGTTAATATGTAATAAGTGTTTGTTTGCGTGTTTTTTCATTTTTATATTTGTCTGCACGCTGCGTTTTGAAGCAACGTATAATAATATGTATATGAGTGTGTAATCTCAGTAAGTGAATTTTTGTAAATTCTTTTGAGATTAATAAATATTCTTAAACCAGAATGTCCAAAGTAATGCCAGGCGTAATGGCGGTCATTGCAGACCTATCATTATTATTATCCATAGAAAAAAAGTGAATGTGTGTGTCTGTACTTATGTATGTGCTCACGCGAGAAGGTTATCTTCTATTTATTCCTCGCGGTCAGAAGTCTAACTTCAACCATAAAATAGATAAAATATTCAACGCGAGAAGTATTAACACAATTATGCCCGAGCGACACACTCTGTAATGTACCAATCCGATATTTAGCTTTTCAAGCTAGGCTAGCAAGCTAGTACTTAGCTTCGTGTAGACAACGCTACGGTCCACACGAAGCTAGAAGTACTATCTTGCTAGCTTACTAACACGAGCTTGCTATCCTAGTTTCAAAAACTAGCGTCGTATAGCTCGAGTTATACTCGTAGCTTATCGGTTTTTAATCGGACCTAACCTAACATTACAGAGTGTGCAACTGATCTGTATGTTCTAACACCAGCTTGCTATGCTCGAAAAAATCGACTTAGTTTCATAGTTGACATTCCAAATAATCGAACGAAGAAGTTTGACTACTTTATTGATAAGAACGTGTAAGCTGTGGAATGCGTTGCCTGAGTAGGTTTCTCCCGATGGTATAGGTTTTTTCTAGGCAAGCACGCTCTATCGTAGGCCGCATCGTTGCTTAACTTCACGTGTGATAGCAGTCAAGTGTAAACCTAGAATAGTTATGAAAATAAAAAGATGTGATTTCATGTGATTTCAAGGTAGGATCGAAGTTCTTTGGGATACTACAAAAACAACAATACAAAAAAACATGCTTACTTTTATTATTTATGAAACGATTGTCTGAAAACAAAGTTTGACAACACTGATCGCTGAGGTTTTACGCGTCACTTCTGTTCCACATTTTCATACAGTTTTAGTCTCACAGTCATATTGTATAGTTTGGTCGCGTAGCAAAATCCCTACCTCCTCCAACTCAGTGAATTTCGTTTCAAATCGTATTACAAAGTTTCGCATTAGCCGAAGTAAGAAAGCACCGAGCGACACGTCTCAGGCTCGGCCTCCGCTGATAAGCGTACTTTCAAGCAGGTAGCAACAATACCTAGGACATATGAACTTTCACTATGACTAGTTGAACACGTAATACAGTTTGTTTTATTCATGACGCCTGTTTCTCGCGTTCGGTTTCACTTCGTCTGTACCGTATGAAGTGGCCGCTTTTACAAAAAATACGGAACATTCAATGTTATGATAATTACTGTGAAACGAGACGAGCTGAGTGACGTGCCAGTTAGCGGAGTCCCGTACTGAATGAGACTCTGACAGGTCGGTTGTACTGAAGTAATTCAATGTTGACGACTATTGTTTGCGAGAGTAGCGACCGAGCAGACTACTATTTCAAAACTTTTGTTTTGAAGTATTTTAATGTATTTTGAAAATACTTCACATTCTTGTTTATATGTATCACAAGCAGTGCCTTACGGTTTTACCCGCATAGTTCCTGTTGTTTTCTCGGGATGTTAAACCTACCTACTTATGTGTTTGCTAAGCTATAATCTAACTTTTGTCCAAAGTTCATTCTAAGCAACAAACATCCATCAAAATATCCAAACATTTGTAATATTAATAGGATGATTCACACTACAAAATTATGATCTTGCTAGCCAAATGCGGGACGGACGTCTTCAACATGTCTATGACTCAATATGGACAGGCCGGCCGGTGTCCTCACAATGTTTTTCACCGTAAGAGCTAGTGGTAATTACAAACTCGTACTCAAATAACTTTAGAAAATACTCAGAGCTGTTGATATAAAATGTTCCTAGTATCTGTCTATATGTTTGTTTCGGAACAAATATTACTACTTACTGTAAAACAAATTCGGTATTAAATCCGGTCACAAAATGGTATGTTCCGGAATGATAAATATATAACAAGAGGGCGATATTTAAAAAAATAATGCCCATTTAAGACTTAACATTCAGAAAGATTGTCAAAAGATTGTGAAGACAGAGCTGTCCGTAATCGTGGTTCAAAAGGTAGACTGTCCGATTAGTGGTATGGTAATCGTCGTAGTCAACTACCGCCAGCCTATAAATTATCCGCCGGTATGGAGCGGCTAATGAATGACGAACGAAGCATTTCCGGTGAAAATCGCTTCTGCTGATTCACCGAGCTTCCGGCTGGAGACAAGAGGTCAAGAAAGAACCACTTACGACACTATTAATCGTGCTAAATAATCTTATCCTACGAATAATATAAATGTCCATGTTATGATGTTTAGATAGGAGGATGTTTGTTGCTCAATCATGTCGTAACCTCTGAACGGGTTAGGAAGAAATTTGGAACACTATCGAATTATAGTTTGAAAAAACACACATCCTAATTTTTATCCCGGGAAGACAACGGAACTGCACGTTTAAAACCACGGGGCACTGCTAGTTTTATATATCTCTGTGTTGTGTGTAATATGTATTACTTGTGAGATACCTACATTGTGTTTTCATGTGACCAACTCAATCTATTTTACTTAAAACGTAAATTTTTAACACTATGAGATGCTGCTAGGTTATTTAGCTAACATACTCGTTTAATGACTTAAGACAGAAGTTTCAAAAGTAGGGACTAACTGATTTGGTATTACGTGGATCACACAATCTTTTACAGCAGCAGGTCTAAGTTGCGAAATTTAGTTCTTTTAGAAGTTTATTTTTACTGGCATTTATTTGCTAACCGTGTATATTGCTCATCATCCGTAGGATAGTTTGGCTGCGACGGTGGCTGTTTCCGATAATTGAAGATTACACTAAACCACTGATTTTTTCAGTTTCAAAGTCTGTCATTATGCTATATATGATCTTTATGTTATATTTACGAATGTATACATAATAATGTATGTGTATATCTGTATACACAACTGTATATTTAACATAAAGAACTATCGGTGTTTCTGCCCATCTGTTGCAATAAAAAATGTTATTGCTGCAAAATGTTATGCGAACTAAAGCTACACTTATATATTTTTTCATTATCATTGTAGAAATGTTAAAACACCGTTGACTTTATGGCCAACGATAAATGTTTTTTTTACCAGAAACAATAATAATTTGTGACATCAACCGTACGGCGCGGCGTCGTGTGATATACTCGTGGCATGTAGTACAACCATAGTACAACAGTACATGAAGAAAAGACTTCAACGCGCTACATTCAACATTGACATTTTTACCCACGCCAGGATTTGCGTTCCTTTTTTTTGTTTGTAGAGAATGTTTATGCAAACACATATCGCCATTTTTCTCCAAAACTACTGGTCCATTTTTGAACTAGCTGTAATCTGCGGTTTGATGTGTTTGTTATGATTGTTTTTTTCCAAGATAAAAGTAACGTAAGTATCCGTTATTCTAATCTACATATTACTCATAGCACTCAGCGGTTTACCCGAGTAGTTCCCGTTGCGGTAATTTTCAAGTGTTAAAAAGTTGCCATTCTTGCCTGTAAAAGTTTGCCTGTATAAAATTATCAGATTCCATAATTATTGCAGGAAATTGTATCAAACATACATATATACACATACACAAGTTTTGCAAGAATTCGTTTTATTTTAATGTTAAACAAGTATTAACCAGTTTTTGTTCCATTATCAAGTATCGAACATTGATACTGTTATTAAATTTTCGCGATTTGAACACATAAGGTTTACATTCGTCGAGGTAAAACAATGATTGATATAGTGATTAATCCCCGTATAATATTAAACACTATCCCATCTAAATGTTTGTTGCTTATTCTATCCACACGATCTTTCACATTACACGTTAAACATTAACAATTTAATGTAATGTTTCTGTGCATAATAAGTATGTATTTACTTATTATATCAGCTATCTGACTCTCACGGTACAAGCTTTGCACGGTTTGGGGCTAGATGGTGTTGTGTGGGAAATGTTACTGATTTTTATTTATTTATTTACTAATACTGCCCTGTGGTTTCACGCGCATAGCTGCCGTTGTCTTCCCAGGATAAAGAAGAAACAGGTGCTATTCCATGTTAACTGTGCTCCAGATTTCAACCTGCTACTGCCGTACGTTTCGAGGTGATAAAGCAACAAACTTAGTAAGATAGTATCTAGTACAACATCTCCTTGATTTTTTGGATTCAATCTGTCAGGGTCTATGCCATGTATGTATATGTCAGGGTAAATTATAATCAGTGCAAGCCACGCAAAGGACAGTAGTCGTAGTGTCGGAGCGCAGTACGTGCGCAGGCGCAGGTATAACGGCGCTCTGCCGTTACCGGCACCATCCGCGCACCATCGGGCCGCGACGCAGCTTCACTTCACTTCTTCTTGTGTAACCTCGGCCAGCGTGGTCAATTATGGCTTAAGCTTTTATGGCTGCTTCACATTCTCTTTTACCCAAGTTATCCTACTTCCTACTAAAATTATAAATGTCAATCATGCTGTAACGTGTGAACAGATTGGACTGAAATTTGGAATACTAATAGGTAAATAGTCTGGAAGAACACATAGGCTACTCTTTATCCCAGAAATATAACAGAAACAACAGGAACGGGAACAACGCGGGTAAAACTACGGGCGCTGCTAGTATTTACATAAGTGTATTGCCTGCCCTAGTGGCTTAGTTGGTAGTAGCTCTGCCTGCGAAGCCGAGGGTCGTGGGTTCGATCCCCACCCAGTGCAAATATTTGTGTGATGAATTCAAATGTCTGCACTGTGTCTGGGTGTTTCTATGTATAATAAGTATGTATTTAAAAAACTATATAAGTATTATATCAGCTGTCTGGCTGCCATCACACGAGCTTTGCTTAGTTTGGGGTCAGATGGTGTTGTGTGTGAATTGTCCACCAATACCACCAGTGAATATTTCAAGAACTAAGAGAGAAAATCTGTGTGACGAGCGCAGTGCCGTGCAAGGTAGTGATTTGGACTATTCAAGTTAATATAGCTTTATGACACATGTTGCTATAAACAAGATTGTTATTTACCTTCGAGCACATGTATTGCTTATCCCGTCACTTTATACTTAAAATAAAAGTGGTGAAGTGCGTGTCGGTCTCGCCCATGAAGGCTTCCGTAGCAGCAAGTAACAAAATATAAAAGTTCTCAGTGTTTTAACAATAGTGTATTCATGACGTATTAAATAAAACTACTTACTAGGTTGGTTTGAATGACAAACTAATTTTCGTTGAAAGTTACATCATATATTTTTTTTAGTTTTATCATTCTCTTATTTTAGAAGTTACAGGGATACATACACACACATTTTTTACCACTTTGGAAGAGTCTCTCGCGCAAACTATTCAGTTTAGAAAAAATATATGTTAGAAATCTCAATATCATTTTTGAAGTCCTGTTTATCCATAGATAAACCACACATATGGTTTTGATGGAAAAAAAAATGTTTGAGTTTTAGTGCTAAGTATGGGACACCCCCAAAATTTATTGTTTTTTTCTATTTTTTGTATGAAAATCTTAATGCGGTTTACAGATTACATCTACTTTCCAAGTTTCAATAGTATAATTCTTATAGCTTCGGAGAAAAGTGGCTGTGATATACGGATGGACAGACAGACACGACGAATCTATAAGGGTCCCGTATTTTGCCATTTGGTTACGGAACCCTAAAAAGTGTGGCCGTCATAGGAATTGCTGTAGAAGTGAAAACTTATAACTTGAATGAAACGGCACTAATGTTGCACTATACGTCACTGCATCTACATCTATTACGCGTATCAGTGATGCGAACTATCAAGATTTCTCCATCCATAACACGTCCCGCTACGGCGCTCTACGGCTGCTACGACGCTACGTGGATACCGTCGAACGTTGGTGCAGCGACACCATACAATTTTCTCATGCCAAGAAAAGATCAACGTAGCTTATGAAGTAGCTTATTTTCACTACAAAATTGCATCAGAAACAAACTGGAGCAAGATATCCAAAGCTCCGGAGCTGTCACTGCACAGGGCCATACACGACTATGTGAGGCCACATCAAGCCATATGCGGCCACGTGAGGCCATGTAAAGCCACGGCGGCTCGCGCCGGTCGACAAAAAAGAACGAGTCGGTAATTAAATGTTGACCAGAGGCGTCGCCGCGTCTCGGGGACTTTCTCTCACTCCGATACAAAGTAACCACAGGAATGTGCCGCCGGCGGGGCGCTCCCTGCGCGCTCACACGCGTTTCTCTTTCAACTTCCTAGCTTTCAGAAAATAAAAAAGGGATTAGCAAAAAGGATCTGGCCTGGTGGCTTAGTTGGTTGGAAGTCTGCCTGCGATGCCGTGGGTCGTTGGTTCGATCCCCACCCAGTGCAAATATTTGTTTAATGAATACAGTACCTGGCTGACCGAGCTTTGCTCGGTTTAAATACGTTTATAAAGGGCTCTAAGTATAAGATTTTCTCAAAAAAAAATAACAAAAAGAAAAGAGCCGAGTGTAACCATCAGGATTCGAATCGGTGCTGTCGAACTGACTCCGAGGGCGAGCATATTCCGTCTGAGCCATTTAGACTTAAAGAACAGTGGCGAAATAAGTTATCGTATTCGAATGACATTGTAGTAGATTTTCATTGTCTAAAACGCGCATAAAATGATGTTATTAAAAATAAAACCTAGCTAGATCAATTTATCGTCCCCGAAACCCCCTGTATACATAATTTCATGAAAATCGTTCGAGCCGTTTCCGAGATTCATATTCTATATAGATATACCTATAAGTTGCTCGTTTAAAGGTATAAGATAAGATAAGATACAAATATTTGTAATGTACCTGGGTGCTTTCTATGTATAATAAGTAATGTATTTGAAATATATAAGCATTAATTATATTAGCTATCTGGCTTCCATAGTACAAGCTTTGTTTAGTTTGAGGCTATCTGTGGTGGTGTGTGTGAATTGTTCAAAGTGGCTATCATGCGTTGACTGTTGATGGAAATGAATAGGTACTTATAGCTTAGTATTCAATATCATATAATGTATAATGTTTTCAACTTAGTATTCCATATCCTTCACTGTGGGCCTCACAACGAAGCTCAAAATCACACAGCGAGCTATGGAGAGAGCTATGCTCGGAGTCTCTTTGCGCGACAGAATCCGTAATGAGGATATTCGCAAAAGAACGAAAGTGGCCGACATAACTCAAAGAGTAAGCAAGCTGAAGTGGCAATGGGCAGGTCACATCGCTCGCAGAACTGACAGCCGATGGGGAAAAAAGGTTCTCGAGTGGCGACCACGAACCGGAAGACGCAGTGTTGGACGGCCTCCCACTAGATGGACAACATTCACAAAGGTCGCTGGAAACCGCTGGTTGCAGGTTGCGCAGGACCGTTTGTTGTGGAAATCTAGGGGGGGAGGCCTATGCTCAGCAGTGGACGTGTTGCGGCTGATGATGATGATGATTCAATATCACATATTGTTTTGTACAATGTCGGTCAATATCACATATTGTACAATAATCGGATACACTTCGGAGAGTGTGCGACTGATTTGTACGATCTAATACCACCTTGCCCTTTTTTCTATCGGAATGCTCGTAGCTCGAAAAAGCGACATCGTTTCATGGTTGATATTCCAAAGACACGAGCGAAGAGACTTGACTCTACTTTTGTGATAAGGCTGTGGAATACGTTGCCTGAGAGGGTTTTCCCCGATAGTTACAATCTTTGTGTCTTCAAATCGAGAGTGAATCGGTTTTTCTAGGTATACACGCTCCACCGCAGACCGCATCATCGTTTAACATCAGGCGAGATGGTGGTCAAGTGTAAACCTGTAAAAATTTAAAAAAACCTACATGCTAGTTTTTCACATGTAGGGGAAGTAAACTCACAAAATTTCAATAATAAAATAAGCGTCCAGCGCATCAGGGTTCTGTAGTTCTATAAGCTAAATGATCCGTCTAAAAATAAAGTTACCAAAACCACGAGAATAACTCATAGTTTCCAAAACAAGAAATTTCTCTTAAGTGAAAGATTATGCGGCAGTTGAGTGTTGAGTAATCTGATACAATGAAGGTTTTATTGACAAAGTTTGCTTAAGTGCGGAAGACATTAACGTTGGATTGTCGCGTAAGTGACGGCATTCACTTAATCTTAAAAGATAATTAGTAACTATATAATCAGTAACAATCTACCTGAGATAATGTTTAAGTACCTTCTCTCGCAAGGTTTCACACACACAGATACAAACTATTGGAGTAAAACATAACAGACATACACATTGTAGTAGACGTGTTCTTGAGTGAAGACCGCGAATCGCTAAACGCAGTGTAGGACATCCTGGTGCAAGATAGAGTGACGATATACGGAAGATGGCAGTGGGTGGAAACGTTAGACTGATCAGGCTGAGTGGTGAGAAAAGCCTTGGGAGAGGCCAATGTCTAGCAGTGGACTAAGAAGGCTCATGATGATGATGATGGACATTACAAGTATAGTTAAACCGAATGTACATTATTTTGTATGTATGTATCTTGTTTTGTTTTAAGTTACTTTTGTTTATTTCTAAATTAAGTGTAATAAAAAGTTAATCTATCTATCTATATATGTTCAGTCGCTCCAAACTAATCATTAAGCTTGTATTTTAAGGTATAAAGTTTGGACAGAAATCATTAGGTAAAAATAGCCCAGTTTACATATCTGGACGATGAGTGCGGCTATTTCTAATGTGTTATAAGGTTTGTACGTGATTACCATCTTGCTTAAGGTTAAGAGACAATGCGGTCTACGATGTAGTGCGCTTACTTAGAAGAAACTAGAGAACACTTCCTAGATGAACACATGAATTGTAAGCATTGAGAAAAATCCACTCTGGCAGGGCATTTCCCAGTCAGATTTCGATCTCTGACAGTCCCGACATTACACGGGTAAGTACCTCTATAAAATTAAACGAGTCTACTTTACTCGTAGACAACGGTATCTTTTAAAGGGTGAAACAATATTTTTAAACGGTTTTATTTATTAGAAACATTCGAAATAAAAATCTTACATTTTTATAACACTAACATAGATTTAAGGAAAATAACCACAGTAAATATATGACAATACTAACATTGTGACTAATATATGTTACGTAAGCCAAAACTTTGCTAAAGCTTTCTGTATGAGTCAATGGAGAATTCGCAGAAAATCGGATTCATTAAAAGTTTTTTGCAAAACATTAACAGGAAATTAAAACAAATATAACAGGAGATCTAACCAAATATTTCCTTTAAATCTTTACCCCACATATTTTTGTCTTCAAATCCTTGAAATGAAATTTGTGTTTAAAATACATATAATTGTGTATAGGTAACGTCGATTTATTGGGACCAACAATGAAATTATATAAAACAATATTTTTATAATGTTATATATCTACATGGGGAACAAATTTTAAATTAAATTAAAAATTCTAATGACTTTAAAATAAACTTATTTTAAATAATTTCGGAAACAGATAATTTTACAAGGTACTTTACCAACAAGCAGTATGTTCAATCATTACTGCATCTAAATATTACCGACATTTGGTTTGAAGAGCAATATTTACAGAAAAGTTTTAGGGCAAATAAAAAAATGAATTTCTAAGTGTTGGGTGTAGTGTATTAACTTATAGAGTTAATCATCGTGTCCATGCGACCAATGTCCATGTTACAAGCGCCTCGTTGGATTACATGACGTGAAGCAATTTAAAAAGCTACAAAAACTAAATAATTGGATAACAATGGCCGCCACGCGAAGTGTCGCGTCTCACGAGAGATCACGCGCCATGGCGGCGCGTGTCAGCCGGCTCACAGACATTTCAAATTTAGAACATGTGTTTAGAATTTAACAGACACGCATCGAGGATTGATCACGTTAAGCTTCTGCTTAACGTTTATATCTGTTTGCTTAGCAAACAGCGTTGAAAACTAACAAGTATTTCATTTATAATTCATATAATAAATAACTTGGCATTGAATTAAATATCCGTACATTAATAATGGCGTATTTACTTATACTAGGTCTTTATTTGTCATGTTTTTTTTGGGGCATGCTGATTCTCGAAAATTCTATAATTTATTAGAGAGCTCGGTATGCCACCGGTGCATAAAAACCCCGCTTGTAATTACGCATTCGCATCTTCAAAACAGGATACCGTCTACATTCGTTCTTAAATTAATAAGGGCGACTACCTCAATACGCCACTCATTCCGTTCTCCAGGATGCTTTCAGTTATTAGGTAGTCTAAGTAGTAAACGTCTTATTAAAACGTATTAGGTAGTATTTAAGTAGTAAATGTACGCCTGTGTACGCTATAGTTGGAAAGTTTAAGTAAGTTGGGACCCTGCGGCATTCTTGTAAGTCCCAAATTGTAAAAACGAAATCAGTCGTCAACTGTCATAGGTTCCTACAAAAACAGTCCGTCTATCGGAGCTTCGTTTTAGACCCTTACATATTACATCATCACTCTATTTTAAGTATTTAATACTTCCAGTCCGTTTACCGCGTTTCCGATTCTTGGAGACCGCAAATCGGAATATTCCCCCTATTATCAGTTTTGCGACGGATATAACTGGGTGCTTAAATATAAACGCGGATATAACTTAAATTAGCTGAATTAGCAATAATTCAGCTAAATTAAGCTATGCGACACAAGGCTAAGGAACTCTGGTACGAGTAGGGTAACGGGAAGTAGTAGTCTTCTTCTATCCTACTATTATTACAAATGTCTATGTTGTATTTGTATTGTATTTGTATGTATCGCTATTGATTTTGTTTTTGAAATTGACATTTAATTTAGGACATCTTTTTGTATTTATAATTTTGTTTAATTAATTTTGGTTTTGACTATTCATCTACGATTTAAGATGTGTAATTAGCATGACATAAACTGTTCCAATTTAATTTTTATTTAAAATGTTTTTAATGTTTAAATTTCGTTAGTGTAATTGGCGATGTGCCGTTCTGACTGATTATATAAATAAATAAATGTTTGTTGCTCAACCATGTCGGGTTAAAATTTGGAACACAGTTAGATTTTAGTTCGTTAGTCAATTAAAATTGACAAAAACAATCGTTTCAATGAGCCAAGAGTTCCAAATTCGAATTCCCGAATGTTCCGACGTTCCGAGCACGCGCGGCGCTCGGTGAAATCCCCCCGACCGGCTGCGCTTGCGCCGATAGTGAATTAATACGGCGTGCACTTGAATTTAGTAACGCACGAGATGATCGCGCTGATCTCGTTAACCGCGTTCTATGTGTACTTATATTCTGTTCATGTATCTTACAGTTTCATTTAATGTTTTCATTTCCAATACAATTTTGTGAAATATACAATACTAGCAGTTCCCGCGTAGTTCCGTTTAGCATCGTTATTTTCCCCTTAAAAAGTAGCCAAATGTACTGACTGTGTATATCCAGTTCCGCTTCAACATTCATCCATCTAATTTATTTTAAAAAACTAGCGGTTCACCCGGGCTTCGCTCGTAGTCCATAGTATATAGCTGTATATAGCCTATAGCACTCAGGAATCACGTTTTTTTTAAATCGGTCTATTATTTCCTGAGATTAGAGCGTTCAAAGATTCTCTTCAGTTTTATAATATTAGTATCAAAATGTATGTCAAATGTATGGTGGTAAGTACTGTATTGGAAAAAGAGATGAGAGAAATAGAAGACAGGTGCGTCAGCGGAGTCTTACCGTCGGCGTCGATAGGAATGATCGATGTCCGGCGGCGGACACTAACGCGACTCATGCGGCGCGCGCGCAGCCCGTTACGACCGCATTCCGCGGTGACGAGCGCCGCGCACTACCGGGGGTGGACACCTAGACTAGCCTAATTGATTAAAAGATTATACATAATGATTAATAAAAAAAACGAATTTGCCCGTCAGTAAGATAATTTAAAAATAATGCACACGTATTTTTTTCTTTTGTTTTACAAACAAAATATGACGAAGATGCAGTGCTTAGAGATTTCGAGTGACGTTCCTTCATTGTACGATCTGTACGAAGACGTGACGTCACAACTCCACTTCGGAAGTTTCATGATCTATATCTTTGTTGATTTTTAATAATTTGATTTAACAAAAAAATAATTGTCACGTAGTTTTCCATAATCTACGTGACGGGATAATTGGAGTGGAATATTTTTGACCCGGCCCCAATTCCCAATTTAAGATGTGCACACGGAAATTTGTAGTCGTGTGACGCCGGTACGGAACGGTAGTCTATCTATACTAATATTATAAAGAGGAAAGATTTGTTTGTTTGTTTATTTGTAATGAATAGGCTCCGAAACTACTGGACCGATTTCAAAAATTCTTTTACCTTTGGAAAGCTACATTATCCCCGAGTAACATAGGCTATATTATACTAAAAAAAAATTAGGAATCCTTACTAAAACTCCAATAATGTAACATAAGGTGTAAAAAAAGACCTGAAAAATTCCTTACGTCGCGTAATATTATATTATGTATAAAATTTTAAAATAAAAAAATACAAATAAACATTAATAAAAGAAAAAACATAAAAAAATTCAAACTTCTTTTATAATTTTACTTTTTTTTGAAACCCGATACAAAAAAAAGGGTGTATGTGTGTGTGTATGTACCCGTGCGAAGCCGGGGCGGGCCACTAGTAATAGATATATTAATATCTAAATTGTTCTTTAGTCATTGTTTTGTCAGAGGTGGCGATCATAAACTCTGTTATATCATTGAAAACATCATGTTAATTTTACGGTCTCAATTATAATTCAATTATATCTATTATAATTCAATGTAGACTTTTTTCTGTTGTGAATTTTATGACAATTTTAAAAGTTATGATGTGATTAAATGCTTAATTACATATTTATATTTTAAATATTTGCATAGTTTCTATAAATATGGTTACACCTTTTGGCGTACACAAATAAAAAGTATAGTTTTTCACGAAACTAAATTGCAGCTAAAAATATTATCTACATACTTACTAACTGCTTACTGATACACAATACGTTTCACGCAAAGCATCAATGAAGGTCTAGAAAGAATCCAAGTGCTAATTATAAAAATAAAATTTAAAATCGCGACAAATATTCGTAGAAAAGTAACAGTAGTGTGGAGAATGGGGTCGATACACTTGCTTCACCCAAATTTAGCGGCTCGCTAGGTCGACCTCGACCTTGGAGGAGGCGGCCTCCGGTCAGCTCGCCAGGCTAATGTGAGCCTTATCGCCTCACCCGGTGCGGACCGCATTCCTGGCTCCAGTGCCGTTAGCCAGGCCGCCTCTGCCGGCCTGGCCTGCCCACAAAATACTGCTACGGTTAACTATGATGAGAGAAGCAAAAAACGCATGAGTAATTTCTATTACGATTCTAATTAAGTCTTTATTATAAATATAGTTTTCTATTACAACCACAGCGTATGTAGGTACAGTTTTTTTTCCAAATAGGACCATTAAAAATTATAACTTGCTAGAGATAATTTCAGAACATTTGAAAAAGGTTGGTTGGTATTAAAGCGCGACACCGGAAGTGTGATTGTAGTGGTAGGCCTCTTAGCAGAGTCCGCCCGGGGAAGTACCACACCTTTGCCCCCGCAGGCAGGCAAGGGCACTGGTAAGTGTATCAACAAAAAAAAATTGATTCACAATTGGTGGCGCTATCGCTATACATAAAAATATATACAACCGAACTGAACCTCCTCTTTTTTTGAAGTCGGTTGATACATATTTTAGAATTAATTGTGTACATATTTAAGTTATTGGCAATTTGTCCATTGCTAACGAATTAGGTAAATCAAATAAATTAATTATTTAACAACGTTACTTGCGTGGTAGTCAGAGATCGATCAATGCATGAATATTCTGTCCCTGTCCAGCTTCAGTGCTTTGGCCGTGCACAGAATTGGTGGTCTCACACTCTCAGAATAATATGAAAGTATAAACAAAGAATCTGAAAGCTATCGCTATTCAAGTAATTTCATTGGAAAATTCGTACCTAATTGCCGTTTTCATTTGCTCAGGGATTTTTTTCTTGAATCCCACTCGACTTCAGGGCAAGGCTGGTGGATATGTGAGAAACATGCCAGATTGTCAGACTACCCACTGAAACCCTGAAATATTTCATCCGTATTTTAATTTTTAGCCTATTTGCCAGAGCTACGAAAATGCTTTCGGCTTTACCGCAGCCCCGGCGGCGCTGGTTTCATTGTATGGCGTGCAGAAACCCCTCGTCACCATAGGGGTTGATTCCTCCTTGCCTCTGTTAACATCGCAAACGCCATCAAATGGTTAGAGAATACATTCGATATAAACGCTGCTCTTTTCTATACATTGTACATTTAATGTTATTTCATAGACGATAGTATTTGTAGTTTATACCTCCTGGCTCCTATTCCCGTCGTAGTTATGCAAATCATTGACGACAGGTATTGATGTGCTAATTATCGTTGTCATGCTACTTATCGTGTGAATGGGTGTTTGTTGAAAGAGGTAAAGATGCAGACTAAATACGAGTAAGTATCGTAAGTACCTGCTCACTCTGAATTTAATAATACCTATCTAGGTTGATATGACTCAACCACACCATCCTATTAATAAAATAATTTTGAGAAAGATTGAACAATTCGTCAGTCTCGAGATGCCTATAATATACGAGTATAAAGTAAAGCTGTGTGAAGAAGATTGCGCCGAAACTTTTATCGCCTTCATTGAGGAGTAGCACGTATCGGCGTACGCCGCCATTGAAGCCGGCGCGGCGGTAATTAGAGACGAGCCGGCGCGCGCGCATGTACTTTCGTTTTCGGCCGCGGCTGGCCGATTTCTCCGCGTTAGGTCATCGAGTAACGGTCGCGGAGTGACGCGCCGCGGAGCTGGCCCTCACAGGGCTTTTGAAATATCACAAAATTTGCTCGTTCAACCTTATAAGCAAGACAAGACATTTTTTTAAGAAGTGACGAGACCTCACCGCACTCTGTGACCCAGCCCAATGTTTGCATATTTGACGACGGTACGAATGCTACGTAATTATAAACTTACTAAACTTAGGTACTAGAGAGATAATTTCGGAGCATTTGAAAAAGGTTGGTTGGTTGGTATGTAAGGATAAAACCGAAAGTGGGATTGTAGTGGCAGGACTCTTAGCAGAGTCCGCCTGGGAAAGTAACCTTTGCCAGTTATTCTTCCGCCAAGCAGTAATGTGCAAATATTACTGTGTTCCGGTTTGAAGGGCAATGTTTCCAGAGAAATTACAGGGCTTAGAGATATAATATCTTAGATCTCTGGGTGACGAGCGCAGTGCAGTGCTAGGTAATGATTTGGACTCTTCAAGTTCCAATAGCTGCGTGTCACTGTGCTGTTATGTGGCTGGCATGTTGCTTACCATCAGGCACGTGTCCAGCTCGTATCGTCACTCTAAATTATAAAAAACTAGCTGTTACCCGCGACTTCGTCCGCGTAGAATTTTGATTTGTTATGTGTGTAAATTCACTGCTTTTAAAAAATGCTAAAATGTAGAGTGTTGTCTTACTTTGTTTATTATAGTTCTTGTAACTACGGGGTGTTTGTATATTTCACTCGTTACCAGAGAATATAAACAAAGTTTACGTGAATTCTTACAAAAACAATAATTTTGCCAGAATAGTAACGTCGGCAGAGTTTTAGTCAGCTGTATGCCGATTCAGAGTATATACCTTATATGTCGCCAAAACCGGCTGACATACAAAATACCTTAATATCTTTCGTGTATATCGTCGTTATGTTATGCTATGTTGTCTTATGTTGTATTGTGTTGTGTTCTGTTCTGTTCCGTTACGTAAACGTAGCGTAAACGTAGCGTAAACGTAGCGTAAACGTAGCGTAAACGTAAACGTAAACGTAAACGTAACGTAAACGTAAACGTAAACGTAGCGTAAACGTAGCGTAAACGTAACGTAAACGTAACGTAGACGTAACGTAGACGTAACGTACGACGTAACGTAACGTAGACGTACGTAGACGTAACGTAGACGTAACGTAGACGTAACGTAGACGTAACGTAACGTAGACGTAACGTAGACGTAACGTAGACGTAACGTAGACGTAACGTAACGTAACGTAGACGTAACGTAGACGTAACGTAGACGTAACGTAGACGTAACGTACGACGTAACGTAACGACGTAACGTAGACGTAACGTAGACGTAACGTAGACGTAACGACGTAGACGTAACGTAGACGTAACGTAGACGTAACGTAGACGTAACGTAGACGTAACGTAGACGTAACGTAGACGTAACGTAGACGTAACGTAGACGTAACGTAGACGTAACGTAGACGTAACGTAGACGTAACGTAGACGTAACGTAACGTAACGTAACGTAGTAACGTAGACGTAGACGTAGACGTAACGTAGACGTAACGTAACGTAGACGTAACGTAGACGTAACGTAGACGTAACGTAGACGTAGACGTAGACGTAACGTAGACGTAGACGAGTACTTATAAAGAATAAACACATCGTCATCATGAGCTTTTAATCCTCCAATGTTGAGCATAGACATCCTACTGTAATGAACCACTCGGCCCGGTTTCCAATTGCCCTATCCTTTTAATGTTTTAACTGTAATTTTTAGACTTTTGGATGTTTGTTGCTCAAGACTATACTGCTATAATAGATAGATATAATAGATAGACTGCCCTAGTGGCTTAGTTGGTAGTAGCTCTGCCTGCGAAGCCGAGGGTCGTGGGTTCGACTGGGTGGGGCCCAGTGCAAATATTTGTGTGATGAATTCAAATGTCTGCACTGTGTCTGGGTGTTTCTATGTATAATAAGTATGTATTTAAAACTATATAGGTATTATATCAGCTATCTGGCTGCCATCACACAAGCTTTGCTTAGTTGGGGGTCAGATGGTGTTGTGTGTGGTGTCCACCAATATTTATTTATATTTATTTATTTAATTGTTTTAAATAAAGCATACATAAATTTATCGGGAGCAGCATTTTGTTCCATTGCTGTTCCTTGCTAGACCTGCACCTAGGTACTCGCTTATCTGCATCTACGAGTATGTATAACAACGTGTCAAGCTGTCAAGGCGACTACGAGACTGCGAACACATGTCATGCCGAAATTCGTACTGAAAAAGATATTAAAAGACTGGTTACAAACTCTTACGTGTGATGACACTGAAGAACTTTTAAACTGTATTTATAGTGAATCCTTAATATTATAAATGTCAATGTATGGATGTTTGGATGTTTGGATGTTTGTTGCTCAATCACGCCCAAAGGGCTCAACGGATCGAGCTGAAATTTAGTACACAGATAGTTTATAGACTGGAATAACATATAGGCTATATTTTATCCCCGAAATCGTGAACGGTTCCTTAGGGATCAAGTATAAATGTAACATCGGAACGCTTAACTAGATTTTGTTGCAATTTGAAACACAGATCCAAACATTCAAATAAAACAGGCTATTACTTTCCCAAAACATACACAGTTCCCAAGGGAACAAGTATAAATGTAATATCGGAACGCCTTATTAGATTTTGTTGCAATTCGGAACACAAATAGTTCTTTGAAATCCTATCCTACTAATCCTTAATCCTTAATATTATAAATGTCAATGTATGGATGTTTGGATGTTTGTTGCTCAATCACGCCCAAAGGGCTCAACGGATCGAGCTGAAATTTAGTACACAGATAGTTTATAGACTGGAATAACATATAGGCTATATTTTATCCCGAAATCGTGCACGGTTCCTTAGGGATCAAGTATAAATGTAACATCGGAACGCTTAACTAGATTTTGTTGCAATTTGAAACACAGATCCAAACATTCAAATAAAACAGGCTATTTACTATCCCGAAAACATACACAGTTCCCAAGGGAACAAGTATAAATGTAATATCAGAACGCCTTATTAGATTTTGTTGCAATTCGGAACACAAATAGTTCTTTGAAATCCTATCCTACTAATATTATTATAAATCTCAATGTATGAATGTTTGTTGCTCAATCACGCCCAACGGATCGAGCTGAAATATAATACACAGATAGCTTATAGTCTGGAATAACACATAGGCTACATTTTATCCCGATATCATCCGCAGTTCCTTAGGGATCAAGTATAAACATCAGTACGCCAAACTAGAGTTTGTTGTACGTTACGTTACGTCTACGTCTACGTTACGTCTACGTTACGTCTACACGTCTACGTTACGTCTACGTTACGTCTACGTTACGTCTACGTTACGTCTTACGTTACGTTACGTTACGTTACGTTACGTTACGTTACGTTACGTAACGTGTTACGTAACGGTAACGTAACGTGGGCGTACGTTAACGTAGACGTGAACGTAGACGTAACGTGAACGTAACGTAACGTGAACGTAACGTACGGTAGACGTAACGTAGACGTAACGTAGACGTAACGTAGACGTAACGACGTAACGTAGACGTAACGTAGACGTAGACGTAGACGTAGACGTAACGTAGACGTAACGTAGACGTAACGTAGACGTAACGTAGACGTAACGTAACGTACGTAACGTAGACGTAACGTAGACGTAACGTAGACGTAACGTAGACGTAACGTAGACGTAACGTAGACGTAACGTAGACGTAACGTAACGTAGACGTAACGTAGACGTAACGTAGACGTAACGTAGACGTAACGTAGACGTAACGTAGACGTAACGTAGACGAACGTAAACGTAGACGTAACGTAGACGTAACGTAACGTAACGTAGACGTAACGTAGACGTAACGTAACGAACGTAACGTAGACGTAACGTAGACGTAACGTAGACGTAACGTAGACGTAACGTAACGTAGACGTAACGTAGACGTAACGTAGACGTAACGTAGACGTAACGTAACGTAACGACGTAACGACGTAACGTAGACGTAACGTAGACGTAACGTACGTAACGTAGACGTAACGTAGACGTACGTAGACGTAACGTAGACGTAACGTAGACGTAACGTAGACGTAACGTAGACGTAACGTAGACGTAACGTAGACGTAACGTAGACGTAACGTAGACGTACGTAACGTAACGTAGACGTAACGTAACGTAGACGTAACGTAGACGTAACGTAACGAGACGTAACGTAGACGTAACGTAGACGTAACGTAGACGTAACGTAGACGTAACGTAGACGTAACGTAGACGTAACGTAACGTAACGTAGACGTAACGTAGTAGACGTAACGTACGACGACGTAACGTAGACGTAACGTAGACGTAACGTAGACGTAACGTAGACGTAACGTAGACGTAACGTAGACGTAACGTAGACGTAACGTACGTACGTAACGTACGTAACGTAGACGTAACGTAGACGTAACGTAGACGTAGACGTAGACGTAACGTAGACGTAACGTAGACGTAACGTAGACGTAACGTAGACGTAACGTAGACGTAACGTAGACGTAACGTAGACGTAACGTAGACGTAACGTAGACGTAACGTAGACGTAACGTAGACGTAACGTAGACGTAACGTAGACGTAACGTAGACGTAACGTAGACGTAACGTAGACGTAACGTACAACAAACTCTAGTTTGGCGTACTGATGTTTATACTTGATCCCTAAGGAACTGCGGATGATATCGGGATAAAATGTAGCCTATGTGTTATTCCAGACTATAAGCTATCTGTGTATTATATTTCAGCTCGATCCGTTGGGCGTGATTGAGCAACAAACATTCATACATTGAGATTTATAATAATATTAGTAGGATAGGATTTCAAAGAACTATTTGTGTTCCGAATTGCAACAAAATCTAATAAGGCGTTCTGATATTACATTTATACTTGTTCCCTTGGGAACTGTGTATGTTTTCGGGATAGTAAATAGCCTGTTTTATTTGAATGTTTGGATCTGTGTTTCAAATTGCAACAAAATCTAGTTAAGCGTTCCGATGTTACATTTATACTTGATCCCTAAGGAACCGTGCACGATTTCGGGATAAAATATAGCCTATATGTTATTCCAGTCTATAAACTATCTGTGTACTAAATTTCAGCTCGATCCGTTGAGCCCTTTGGGCGTGATTGAGCAACAAACATCCAAACATCCATACATTGACATTTATAATATTAAGGATTAAGGATTAGTAGGATAGGATTTCAAAGAACTATTTGTGTTCCGAATTGCAACAAAATCTAATAAGGCGTTCCGATATTACATTTATACTTGTTCCTTGGGAACTATGTATGTTTTGGGAAAGTAAATAGCCTGTTTTATTTGAATGTTTGGATCTGTGTTTCAAATTGCAACAAAATCTAGTTAAGCGTTCCGATGTTACATTTATACTTGATCCCTAAGGAACCGTTCACGATTTCGACAAAATATAGCCTATATGTTATTCCAGTCTATAAACTATCTGTGTACTAAATTTCAGCTCGATCCGTTGAGCCCTTTGGGCGTGATTGAGCAACAAACATCCAAACATCCAAACATCCATACATTGACATTTATAATATTATGATTCACTATAAATACAGTTTAAAAGTTCTTCAGTGTCATCACACGTAAGAGTTTGTAACCAGTCTTTTAATATCTTTTTCAGTACGAATTTCGGCATGACATGTGTTCGCAGTCTCGTAGTCGCCTTGACAGCTTGACACGTTGTTATACATACTCGTAGATGCAGATAAGCGAGTACCTAGGTGCAGGTCTAGCAAGGAACAGCAATGGAACAAAATGCTGCTCCCGATAAATTTATGTATGCTTTATTTAAAACAATTAAATAAATAAATATAAATAAATATTGGTGGACACCACACACACAACACCATCTGACCCCAACTAAGCAAAGCTTGTGTGATGGCAGCCAGATAGCTGATATAATACCTATATAGTTTTAAATACATACTTATTATACATAGAAACACCCAGACACAGTGCAGACATTTGAATTCATCACACAAATATTTGCACTGGGCCCCACCCAGTCGAACCCACGACCCTCGGCTTCGCAGGCAGAGCTACTACCAACTAAGCCACTAGGGCAGTCTATCTATTATATCTATCTATTATAGCAGTATAGTCTTGAGCAACAAACATCCAAAAGTCTAAAAAATTACAGTTAAAAACATTAAAAGGATAGGGCAATTGGAAACCGGGCCGAGTGGTTCATTACAGTAGGATGTCTATGCTCAACATTGGAGGATTAAAAGCTCATGATGACGATGTGTTTATTCTTTATAAGTACTCCAGTGAACATAAATACGAGTACCTCTATATTATGCTTAACAAAAATTCTGACCTTATAACCTCATAACCCAGAAAAATTATAAACCCAAACTATTTAAATCACTTAATGAATTGTCATTATAAATAATCGGCCGTAGATGTTCTGCTCTCGACATAAGTAGCTTTATTTAACAAATAGACAGGTTAATTGAGCTCATTTATTCAAGTCGCGTCTAAAAGCTTCTAACTTATTTAGTTGAAAATTGGGCATATTTTGTTTAATCATTATGAATACTAGCAGCGCTCCGCGGTTTTACCTGCGTAGTTACTGTTCCCTTTATATTCCCGGGATGAAAAATTGCCGATGTGTTTTCCCAGACTATATTCTAAATGTGTTCCAAATGTCAGCCCGATCCGTTCATACCTTGCGACGTGATTGAGCAACAAACGTTCACATTGACATTAATAATATTAGTAGTATTATAGTTTTTTTTAATCGGGCAGAGCCTTTATTAACAAAACTCAAATACAATGAGAACTACACTACACTACAAACCTACCTAACTAACTACTTACACTAAGCACACCCGAATTATCCATAGACCACTGTAGGTCTACAGATAATCAAGATGTTCAAGCCCACTACCACTTGGAAGCGGTCCCAGCATGCTGGCGGCATTACCACGCTGAATGGCAATGCTTATTCAAATGTTTTGTATATGTTTAGTTATATATTTAGTTCATATATTTTGTATTATAGTACAATAGTATAACAGGATTAATAGGATTTTAGAAGTTCTACTTCGTTTGGCGCATTAGATAAAACGATGATGATGAGGGTAAGCATTTACGATGCGGAAACATTTCAAACCATCAGGAAAAACCGACACCCTGAAATTGGCTAGTCAACAATGGGCGTGACGACAGTTCCTGCAATTATATTAAATTATTTGATATAATGACAGTATTTAAATAGAATAAAATGTGTACCAATTTTAATTTTGAGATTTTAGTTTAACTTACTTTATGATCATTCAAAGATGGGTGGACAAGTCCATTTTAAAAGTACGAAATTATTAGAAAATGTATTTACCATTGAATAACTCATTCAATTTCAAGTTACTTTTGTTATGAAACCAGTTTCCTAAACGCAATATTTAATATAGTTATCATACAAACTTTACGCGCGACGCATAGAAAATACGACAGTGTGACGTCACGTTTCTGTAGTGAATTGTATGAAGCGTTTTTGGGAGAGTCCAAAATTGTGATTTTAAAATCGTGATATCTCGGGAACTTTGGAAGATAACACAGTAATTCTTTCACCTATGTTTTAGTTATTGAGTAGCCTTTTGATGGCATATCAAATTAAAAATGAGTCGACATGCCTATTTTAGTAAGCATTGTAACTAACTTTAGGTGAGTAAGTACTTCCTGCGTTGAAGGTATTTTCTGTTGACGGATTCAAGCTTCGTGTCAAGGCATACGTAATTTCAAAATAAACTCGCGACTTTTCTACTCCCGTTCTACTCGGTTTCGTCCGATCGGATATTGTTTGACTTTTAAATGTTATAAGCATACTCTAATTAGATAATTAGATGGACTTAAATGGAATTTAAATGGACGACACGTTGGATCGAAGTAGAACTGGAGTAGAAAATTCGAGTTTATTTCGAAATTACGTTTTTCGTAGCTTTCTATGAGTGTAGACGTCCTGGAATGATTGTAAAAAATATTTCACTAATAGAATGAAATTGACGATGCTGCATATCACAGATATAATTCGTGATGTTATAAAACACATGTTTTATTTTAAACCGAGTGTGGGACACCTCACGACAGTTTTAGTACCGTAACCCAACCCGTACGAAGACAAAACAAACCATCGGTTTTAAATATATTTCTCGATTATAAATATTTTATATATTTCTCGATATAATAGATTTCTCGCTCGATTCTTTTAAAGCTCATGTTAAGAACTATTATTTGTCTAAGCTGTAGTCACAATCTTATATCTTATTTTATTTACTATTAGATATGCCTATATATCTACGAGGGCTACTGAAACATTTCCATCCTAAGGTTGCCTGGAAGAGATCGCTTTTAGCGATAAAGCCGCCGATCGTAACACTAGTTTTAATGTTTTTTTTTCTACTGTATTGTTTTGTTTTGGTGTGTACAATAAAGAGTATCTATCTTTAATTTTTTTCTAAAAGACCACAAGCAGAAGTAGATCTACGATGCTGGTCAAGTGTGGGTTGGCAGATAGTACATATCCTCAAAAGAATATATTTTGGACAACGTACATTCTTCGTGATGTTTACTTTTAACGTACATTTAGACAGATTGTGTGTTCTCTCTCTGATCCTTCTCTCACAAGGAGAGAGCCAAGTCATTAAATTTAAGAAACACAGCACATTGAGCATCCGATCACGCACTTAGCCTAGCTTGCTCGATGAAAACTTCGAGTCATTTTGAAAATAATAAACAAGAACTAATTATAATCTATTAGATTTTTAAATTACTTCCAGACGTTTAGGTCGTGTTATAAGGTTATAACAGATATTTCATATAGCTACTTAAAAATGATCTAGATTTAGACTGTAATCCTACTAATATTACAAAAATGTCAATTATTGGATGTTTGTTGCTTAACCTCATTGTAACGTATGAACGTTGTATTTTTGTTCGTGAAGAAATTTAGAATACGGTTAGATTATGGTCTAAAAGAACAAATAGGTTATTTCATGAAAAGTTACGGGAATGGGAAATACGCGGATCGAACCGCGGGGCGCTGGTAGTTTTATATATATATTTGTAAATATATATATCGTTGTATCCCCGAAAACCGACGTTATCCTAGTGAGGAGCTATGTGTGCAAAATGTTACGTATGAAACTGCCAAAGGTGCTATTATTGTTTCAGTTGTGTCAAAAATGTCCACCAAAATGTATTATTATTATTTTGTTAGATTACTTTGATAAGCATATGTCGACGTAAAAAATTTGCCATATTAATCACTCATAGCTGTCATTAATTACCCCACATTACGGCAGTTACCTTGTAAGCGGCAGCACCGACCGCCGGCCCAGGCGGTCGCGGCCGGACCGGGCTTTCCTTTCCTGGGTCATCGACCGCGCGAAAGTCTGACGCGCGTGACGTCACCAATTTATTGCATTATGCCCCAGTTAGATCAACATGCTCATATTTATAAACATTGATGTGACTGATCTGCTCTGCTCCAAGTACACATTATTTATTATTATTGAATTAAATTTATTTAAAATTTAGATATAGGTACTATTTAAAAGGGCACAAATCAAGGACAGAATTACAAAGGTCATAACATACACAATATACTCGTATGTAAATGTCAATTGTAGAGGTACTGGATTGAGCAAAAAAAAAAAACAATTTGAAATCAAATATTATCATTAAATAAATAAATAATAATAAATAAATATTGGTGGACATTTCACACACAACGCCAACGCCAGATAGCTGATATAATACTTATATTTTTAAATACATACTTATTATACATAGAAAACACCCAGACACAGTACAAATATTTGATTTCATCACACAAACATTTGCACTGGGTGGGGATCGAACCCACGACCCACGGCTTCGCAGGCAGACTTACTACAAATTAAGCCACCAGGCCAGCCACAATTAAATCACTTTAAACTAGAAATGTAGTTAAATCAGATATAATGCATAGTTTATTTCAACCGTACGTAGTATCAGTAATTTAACGATATATTTGTTTTAATTCTAAAGATAACATTGTAGCAATGTAGTGTCTTCTACTGATACGCGGTACCAGATATGGTATTGAAAACTAACAATACATAAAGTAGGTAAATGTACACAAACAATATCGTACAGGTGATGATATTTCAGGGTTTTGGCGTACAAATTTAATGACAAAAGCGCGTTTCGTAAAGAGAGCTATTCCAGACCAACATCTGTTTTTTGAATTTCAACCCCATTCGTTCAGCCCTTGCGACGTCATTGAAGAACCAAAATCAACACTTTCACTATCAAATATTAATAAAACTTAAATTGTTAGAACACGGAGTTGACACAAAAAAGAGTTTACCTTCCAAAATCATTGATAGATTCTTGTAATGTGCGCACAAAAAACCAATAATTTCAAATTTTTGTTTTTATATATAGAGTGACGAGCAAGACATGTGCCTGATGGTAAGCAACACGCCTGCCCATACCAGCACAGTGTAACACAGCTGTTGAAACATGAATGGTTCAATTCATTACCTAGCACTGCATTGCGTTCGTCTCTATAAAATGATTAATCGCGCCTGCGCTTGAAGCGCGGTGCCCCTGCACACCCAGCGTCCTACCACGTTCTACTCTACCGCCGTTAGTTACCAATGTATCTGATGAGTGTGTTCCCCCAGGTTTGCTGGACACGCTGGACCAGCAGGCGGAGTCGAAGGACTGCCCGGCGTGTGCATGAACTCGATCGCCGCCATGATGTGCCCGCAGGTGCTCGACGACGTGGCCTGCCCCGAGACCAATATGAAGTGCTGCGCCGACGAGCCGCAGAGTGAGTGCTACACTATACATATTAGTGCTACACTATACATATTAGTGCTACACAAAGTCAAAGTCAAAGTCAAAGTTTTTTATTGATAAATGTACAATTTACACGTCAATTTTATAAAAAACAAAATAAGAGCATACAAAGAGTATACATTTTTAAAGTTTAAATTGAACTTTATATTGTACGATAATAGGTATCGTACAAATAAGTGTCAAAAATTAAAATATATGTACTTATTACAATTGTGATGAACAATGTCAATTTTTTACAACTTTATTGTGAGTTTGCCATCACTATATAAAAACTCGCTGTAACTATAAAAGTTTGATCGATAAGCCAGCTTTTAATCGGTTTTGAAGCTACCCGAACTCGGTGCTGATTTAACTATTTTAGGAAGAGTGTTATAAACTTCCGGTCCCATAATGTGAGTCAGTTTTTCCGATCTCGCGAGAGAGTGAGGTACACTATCCATCTTGTCAGCGTTACGTATATTGCGCGAATGTATTACTATACATATTAGTGCTACACTATACATATCGCAGTTTAATTTTCTTTTAAACCAACTAAACACTATTCCAATAAGACGTCGTGGGTCGTGGTAAAAAAAAATTCAGATAATTTCCATCTCATTAAAAAAAATGTCAACTTTTTAGTCAACTTTTGAAAATTGTCATGTACCTAACTATGTTACTTTTTAATTGAATTTGGCATCTTGTATTAAATAGAAGATGAGCCATACAGACAGGCAACCTCGTGATGCAAGTCTTGACTTACTTAGGTACTTGCTGAACCTGGCCTTATTACTACTAATACCAACACTTACACACGAGCTATAACCACAGGCTGCTACTTCACTTGTGTCGGAGGTATCATACAGTAAAATAACGATGTGTTACAGACTGAGTAGCTTGTACCGGTCAGACAACAACCAAATGAAAAGAAAATATCAAAAAGTTTACAATATTATCTAAACGATTTGGACCAAAATCAAAGTCATATTTTCGACACCCTAATTATTTAACATTTTGAAGATTGTGTCTACTCTTCATGATATAATACCACCGAAACCCTTTTTCGGACATCTCGGAACTTCCAAAGGCGACATTGGTAAATGGTTGACGTTCCGAAAACTACAACGAAGCTCTACTTTTGATTCCTGATTTCTTAAGCGTAGGGTGCAACTAAATAATGAAATATGCTATCCAAGTGGGCTATATGGTTTTCCAATAAATACAGATAGGGTTCCTCCTTAAAGGCGAAATAAAATAAAAAAATATTGTCGACAGTAAATTAATAAATTTACTCGTCAGAATTTAGGCTTAGTGAACCTGTAGCCTTTTTCATTCTGTGTAAAAAATTAAGTTGAAAATTAAGAAAATTAAGTAGATAGAAACACTTTATTGTTCACAACACAAAAACAAAAATAGAATAAACAAAAAGATAAATTCTTAAATCTAGTGAAACAAATAAGCCTTTTAGGTTTCATATTGGACCGCACTGTCGCGTTGCTTTACACCATGCGAGATGCGAGATGGATATCCAGCGACCTCCCGCTGGATATCCATCTCGCAAACCTATATTTGTTAAAAAAATATAGGTAAATTATTTTGGTCATAATCACATATCTGTAGAAATTTCATTGTGTACGATAATATTTCAAAACTTTTCTTTACTGCTTACATAAGAACACATAATATCTTTACGACAAAAAATATTATATGCATAGCCAAATTATACACCCATCGGATTATAAACCAGTCTGGAGCGGATGGATTACGCAACTGCATATGCAAAAGATTCGTTTTACATGCATTAATACAGCTAATGACAGAACTGAATTAGGAGTGAGATAAGCAGTCAGGTTTTTTGATTAAATAATTACGATCATAGTACCTACTACTACCTACGCGGTGACAGGTTGTTAGGCGCGTACGCATATTATTTGACCAATTAATAAACGTGACTTAAGCTGAGATTTTTTATTAAAATTGATTAAGTATAAAACTTGTATTCTAATTAGTTTTTAATGAAATATTTGTATCTCTTTCACTCTTTGACGTTACTAGTATTGAGAGTTTCTATACCTAAGACTTCAAAAAAGACAGGATTTTGGTTCACGCAGAAGTGGCACAGCGTTGTCTTCAAGAGGCATCTAAGCTAGTTGGAGAGCTTAGATGAAGGATAAAGATTGAGGATAACATTTACTAAATTAAGCTTTCATACGTTGAAGCAAATCGTGGTGAGGAAACCACAAGTCATCCACCAACCCGCACTGGGCCAGCATGTTGGATTATGCCCTTGACTCCTGACGAGAGAAGGTCCCGCGTCCCAGCAGTGGGAATATTTAATAGGCTGCCTTTGGTTGTGTGGTGTACTCAGGTGCAGTCGCAGCCTCATATTTCGGGGGTGTGACCAAAAAAATACAATATGTCGAGTAAAAAGTTAAAAATACTTTACAAGCAACACACTTGTGATTTTAACCCCGTAGTTGCCGTTCCAGTTGTTTTTTTTATAAATTTTCACTTGAACTTATATAATTTGGAGGGGGTGTCATGTCCCCACCCCCTTCAGACCACGCCTGGAATTTCTCCTTGCGAGAGAAGGCTCCGAGACTCCGAGTGCGCTACTCCCACTACTGGGAACATTTAGTGCGCTGTTTATGTTGCGTATGCTTATTTGCTAATGTGATGTAACATGGTGGATGTTCCAGGCAACGAGACGGAGCCGGCGACGCGGCGGCCGGCCACCACGGCGGAGCCGACGAGGACTCGGAGGAGGACGAGGACGTGGAGACCACCACCGAGCCGCCGGAGCAGTACAAAAAAAGTGGTAATTATTAGGTACTCATTACCTACTAGGATCACTTTACTATTTTCTCATACAAATATTATACGTATTTAGACAAACCATTATTTTATAACATCTTATTCCTACTATAAATGAGAAAGTTTGGATGTTTGTTGCTCAATCACGTCAGAACGTTCAACGGATTGGGTTTTAATTTCGAACCCAGGTAGATTATATCGAGGAATAATGGGGAAAAAACTACGCAGATGAAAGTGCGGGGCACTGCGGGTAATATATATGTGGAATATCCTGCCGGCATCAGTGTTTTGTGTGTATTTGGTGTCGGCCTATATGTGGGTCGGAGATGTGTGAGTATTAAAATGCAATTTATCCAGAGACGTCCGTTTATTGCTACTGCAGCTTAATACTAAATCTAATTCAGTGGGCACAGTTTCCAAACTCCTATAAGCTGAAAACCATACAACAGATAGTAAATAAATAACTACTAGGCGAGTTTGCTGTACCTTCAACTTTGTTTTTTTTTTATAGTACGAGTATATAGGGACGAGAGAACCAGGACATGTGTCTAATAGTAAGCAACATATCTGCCTATAATAGCACAGTGACACGTAGCTATTGGAAGATGAATAGTCCAAATCATTACCTACATAGTACTGTAGTGGGCTCGTATACACATTACTGCATTAGAATAATTGGCAAAAGTGTGATACTCTTCCAAAATGTATCTTGAAACATTTCCTTTCAAACCTGACCACAGTGGTAGTAATATGTGAAAATACGAAATTGTTGCAGGTAACATCGCGTGCCCCGACACGTGCGTGCTGTCGCACCTGGCGCAGTACTGCGACGCGTACCTGACGACGCGCGGGCTGTGCGTGCGCGGCATGCTGTGCTGCGTCGCGCGGGACAAGTACGCCGGCCGGCCCTCGCCCGACCTCGTCGTGCCCAACGACAAGAAACACTCCACGAAGAAGCCCACCACTGCTGTACGTATCAACAACGCTGACAAACTGGGGTCTCATCATCATCCACTAAGGAGCCCACCACTGCTGTACGCATCAATAGATAACCCTGACAATACTGGGGTCTCATCATCATCCACTAAGGAGCCACCCCCTGCTGTACGCATCAATAGATAACCAATAGATTTTATGCGTACGCTCACTAATGTAGCGTCGTAGCGGCAGCGAAAGGGCCCGGGTGGCACACCGATCAAAAGCTCAGGGCCTGAGGCCTTACCTACGTTTGCCGCATACCCCGCAATCCAAGCCCGTGGGGCCCGTGCATGCTGGGGTCCAGTTGGCAAATGCCACCTCGACTATATGGCCAGTCTGACGCTGGCCTCATCATCATATCTTACTTTTCTGCAGTGAAAACTTAATATGTAACCATGTTTTTTTATCGACTTAAAAAATAAGTTTCTCAATTCGGTTGTTTATTTTTAATTTGTACGTTACGCAGGGTTCACATGACAAGATGTTGGGTAGTTCACTGTTTAGAGGTGGACCCATATATACTCGTATTTTATCGAAATCGGTGTTCTAGTTTTTGGAATATGAATAGAAAACTAGAATTTACTTTAATTTATCTAGACGACTTTGAAATTTGATCTGATGAGATTTGAAGGCAGGTTTCAGGGGTTTCAGAGTAGAATTGAATTGGGGAGGTAGGACACCAGACTCGAGATAATCCTTCTTACAAAGGCTGAGCATCTGGAGATACCATGTGAAGGAAAATAACGTAAATTCAGCACAAGGTAGTTGTACTTTATCAACTTACTGGTTTTTACGTTCTTGTAGGCCGTCCCTAATTTTGAAGGTGCCTGCAACGCGTGTCTAATGTCATGACAGTTGTTTTGAAGATGCTACGTTTCCGGAATGGTAACCATCATTATCAAAGGCTAACCAAGAACAAAAAAAACATTTGTAACAACAAAGGCTAAATAAAAATAACATTTGTTTTCCAGAGAATTTACAGAACTTTACTCAATTTCCAGTTGATAACGACGACGCCTCGTCCCAAGCACGGGCACAAGTGTCGCGGCGACTGCATC